>JAQGCC010004685.1:0-12745 GCA_034698905.1 Xestoiulus laeticollis | reverse complement strand
ATTGTGTGACGTCACATTAACGAACCACCCCCCACCCCTTGGTCACAATTGTCACAAAAAACAAACAACCCACCCACTCCCCTAGGTGTGACGTAATTTTTGAATGGCCCAATTGTAACTCTTCATCTGTTTGTATCAGGAAAAGGTGGTTGACGTATTGTACGTGCCAAAATATCGAAAGTTTGAAATAACTTTAAGCCGCTTACTTGGCCTATGCTAGTAACGCACAAATATTATGTGCCAAATTCAGGACCCTCTTGAAAGTGGGCGCAACTCAAAAAGGTACCAAGCAATACCCATTGAACTCCCAATTGGGTGACCAAGTTTCAGTTTCTGACATGGTCGTCTATTGTTTGTGGTTTTGCGCAGTTGTTTCCAGGCAGATGCTAGAATAATTCCTCTAAAAAATCGGTCTCCTATCTATTGTTTTCCTGTTTACGCTTTTCAAATTCCCCTATATACATATACGACTGACCAGTAGGTCATGAGTTGTCAAATAATAACAGTGAAACCTCTGAACAGCGGTCACCTATGGGACCGTGAAAAAGTGGCCGCTCTACGGAGGTGGCTGCTGTTCGGAGGTTTAAAAATCCTATGGGGGGTGGAGTTCTGTTCCAACAAAACATGGCCGTCCTACAGAGGTTTCCCTTGTTCAGAGGTGGCCGTTAATAGAGGTTATATTGTACATGTACATTGCAATCTCGGTAATTCAAAATCATATGGAACCAAGCACTGTCGGATTAGCGGAACTCGCCTTACACATATTGTTTGGCTTAAAAAATCTGTAATGTTCATTTTTAACATTTAGCATAGTTGCCAAGGCCTGACATCTTTTATGAGAGAAATATCTGACAGAAACTCAGAGCCATTGACCTCGAACGGGGTCAATTATAAAACAATAATCCAAGCATTCCTGTTGTGTTGGCTTGCAAACAAGAATATGGTCTACACTGGAATTTATCGCAAGGTAGATAAAAAGGTGATAAGATAGGAAACGTGAACGTACCGTATTTCTTTTGAATTTTATTGCAAATTCATAGCCCTGGCAAGTGATTAGGTTTAAAGAAAAACTTCTAATATGAAGCCTTATGAGGAGAGATAGAAACATTTGCCATTTTGCATGCATAATTATTCAAGAAAAATAGTCAAATTAGGCACTAAACATATTTAAAATATATACAATGAGACAGCTTTATTACATATAAATAAAATAAGATAACTACATAGAAATTGTTTCCGCCTAGCGATCACATGAAATCAGATAGTGGATTTCTTGAAATCGTAAATGGAAGGATAAGCATTATGATCTTATCATTGCTTAAAATTGCTGATAAATAGTGCAAGTTGTAAATCACAAATAAAACAATGCATACTATTGCATTCAAATGTTGCTTCGTTTATATACCATTATTTTCATTCATATTTACTGTTATGAACTTGGAAATGGTAATAATGTGAGGATTTTTTTAAAGTTCTTGTTGCTCTTTCTCAGCTTTTTATTTCTCTCAGTGATCTTGCTGAATCCAATGTCGAAATTTATTTCCAAATCGTATTAAAACCATGTTTCATCTGGAACTGATGGGGATCTCACCACCTCGTAATAATTATTATTAGAACTACAAAGTAAACGCGTAAACGTAAAGTTTGTATTAATGCTGGGTATTATCAAAGCTGAAAGATTTGTATTTTACGTACTCTTCCGGTTCCTCTTCAGTGTCGTTTACAGATACTCGAGGAGAAATATTGTTTTGGGTTGTACCTGTTTGACAGTGTATAATGATGAGAATAGTCATATATAGCTCTAATACAAAATCGAATTTGCACTTACCCATGTGGTAATAAAATGGATGATCGTTGTTCCCTACTTGTCCATGATTTGTCGTTGGAATCGTTTCTATTAGTTCTATGGCTTCTATCCAGATGATAGTAAATAGTAGCGTCAGTGAGTAATAAAAATCCAGTTAAGGCTAGTTATTCTTAATGCTTTCAAGTGACTTACCATTGGCTGAAACTCTCTCATCCACAATAACAACGTTCAGAGGATTACCAGTTGGAATATTTTCTAGAGGGCATTAGAAAAAAATAATACACAAGTTAACTAAGGAGTTTTGACACCTTAACGACATCTTGTTTGCGGGGTTTTATCCGTCATTGTCAATAGTTTTAAAACTTCTGACCTGTCTTTGCTGTGAGATCTGTATTTGAGACAGCCAAAGCTTTAATGACGAACCTTAATTGTGCATCGTTAAAGTTTTGGATTGTCTTTCTACAAATCTTGCAGTCATATACATGTATAAATACAAGAATCCCTTGATGTTTTTAAAAAAATGTCATAAATTTCAACCGTAGCAGCTGCAGACCGTATTTACTCGTGTAATAGCACCCCTCCACCCTCTTTTTACAAGTTTTTTGCCTTCGAAGCATGGGATGGGGCTATTACACGAAAGCTATTACACTATATTTATTCTACCACCATCTCAAAAATGTATTGAAAGTCAGGGGGAGCCATTGCACGATTAAATCCGGTATATTGTTTATCACAGTTGGTTTGAAACACACTTTCAGAGAATTTAGAAGGATTTTTTATTACTGACTTTAAAAGGAGGTGATTTTCAGAACCTTTGATTTCCTTTGAATGAATTTGAAAGGAAATGCTGCTTGTCTTAATTTCCATTGCTGGATTGTAAGTAACATTAATTTCAAGTCACAGGTTGCGAGATTTTGAGTGTCATGTCGAGATAGGCATGTTCCTGGATTATTTAAATTGTATATTTTCAAATATAATTATTAAACAATGGACGATGACAATGCATTGTTTCTTGAAGGCTTTTTGTGGTTTACTGTAATGGCTTTCTCCTTAAATATTGATGTAGCACTTACCTGTATCATCATAGTAATTAAATCTCTCAGCAGTTCTCTCAGCATTTCCATCACTATAAATGTTTGATTGAGTTTGTTGTCTATCTGAAACTTGCAATAGTTCTTCATCTTGCAAGTCAAATGCTGGATTGTCTTCTCCCTCCTGCTCCTGGTCACTGTCCTCGTTATCAGAATCCGTGCTATATAAAAAATGTAAAAAAAATTCTATTAACTGGATTTTTTTGAAAAAATTCCCGCTGCCATGTTCAAGTTTGTTGTGTTCGCCAAGTTCCCACCTGTTTACATCAATGTCAGTGCTCTTAAAACCCACGAAAATAATGACGAGCACGGAGACAAACACTATGATGACTACTGCCAAAACCCAAAGCAGTTTCATGGGGCAATCGGTCGTCACCTTGAAAGGATAAAGAAAGGGTCGATTAATACTCAGTTTTGGTGAAATTTTAAATGAGGCTTTAAAATTTCACTTACTTCTCTACCGAAGTCACTGTCAAGTTGATCACTGTAGTTCCCGAGCAGCCACCCAAAGTCGTTTTTCGAAAACGAAATGTTCTTCAAGCAAGTGCCATTTAAAATATCGATGTAAAACTCGACGACTAAGCAAGGATTGGTCTCTACAACTTCTGCCACTACGACGTCCAATCTGGTTAGAATGTCGAAAATAAGTCATTTAAATAATTGTTGAAGAAGGAAAGGAGGACTGCTTTCAATCTGGCAACTATCCCTTAAGAGGGTTGCATACCGGAATAACCTTTTTTTTTAATTATTTTTTTATTTAATTTTGGAAACTGGTAGGAAGAAATGGAATGTACGAGGACCTAGCATAAATATTCTATTAGTTGATTAATTTTTTTGTTTGTGTATATGTATGGTCCATTTCATGGAAATATGTCCGTAAAATTTACAAAACCCTCTACAATTATAAACTTTACAGACATATTTCCATCAAATGGAATATACATATGCATAATACAAAAAATTAAACAAATAATAGAATATTTATACATTCCATTTGTTCCTAACAGTAAGAAATTATTTGTTTGAAGTTTTTTTTTGAAAACATGTTCATCATGTGAATTAATGTTCATCAACATGTTCATCAATGTGAATTACAATATATTTTTTTCCAAAAAGCTCGATTGATGTTTTGTGTGTGAAAAAAAATTCTTCCAAAACTTAATGGCTTGCGTGATTTTTGTTCTTAAAATTGTAGTTTTTTTATGCATGGGTCAAGTTTTAAAATCTATATATAGTTTCGAATTAAGACTCATTAATTTAAGGAGCAGGCCCTGTAAGAATACCTGTAATGTTAAATTTCAAAAGCCATTTTCTCCATAACTTATAAAAACAAATTGATGAAAAAAAAATGCTCAATATATTTTTTCCAGTTATTTTGTAAATAAATGTTTTTTTGATATTGGAAAAACTTTGATTGGACACGTGCATCCCCCTTAACAGCCAAGCGATGATATTACAACCTCGCAAAAATGGAGAAAATGGCTTATGAAATTTTAACATTGTAGGCTTAAGGCTAGCTCCAGCGGTTAATGAGCCTAGGTTATTCTATCCCCTTTTCGTGTATAATAGACATCGAATTAAGAATATTCATATGTGACATTGATTTTTCTACCTTTTTTCAGGGGAAAAATCCTCTATTCCATTATTACCACCTTGTAACGTCACATTTCTACTGAAGACAGCAAATACATATCAATGAAATGCTTATCCGAATACTCACACTAGAGGGTAATCTGGCAAGTGGTCTTTGCCGCTCGAATCGGTTTTCATCTCACAGTATTGATAAGCATACTTCTCGACATACTTTGTGAAGTTAGTCACTACATCACGGTAGTCCTGTGTGGGAAAACAAGTGTCGATCAGAAAGGTTATTAAGGAATTTTATAACAGATTAATTGAATATTTTTTCCATCACTATCACGACGACGGGTTTCATTTCCACTTACATCCTTGTCGTCGTCAAAATAGAAGTAAGCGTCAATTAATTCAAGCGGCGGCTTTGTGAACGGTGGGAAAAATGTTGGAGGGGTGTACACTGCCATCAATGAGAGAAAAAAATAAGATTATGAGCATTTGCACTTCGCATTCTTGAGTGCAGCTACTGTTTCGGGGTACTTACGCCAAGTATCGTAATGCAGAGTTACTCCCATCATGGGCGAGTAAGATTTCATGAACAAGTATACGTATGCCTCTGTGCCGTTCAGGTGGACAACGGGATAGTTCAACCAAGATCCGGTGAGCATCAGGGCCGGCGCTTTGGCAAAAACGTCGTTACCCGTTCCAATGGACAGAAAATCTCCGGCTGCGTCGTCGAGAGTTACGTTTTCGATGTAAAAATACAGGAAGTTCTCAGTGCCTGCACTGATTTTCCATGTGTGCTGAAAGTTGACGTAGTTGTTGGAGTCGCCGGCAACTTCAATTTCTCCGGTGCCGTTAAGAATCGTGCTGAGGTTGTCTGAAACGAAAACACAGCTGTTTATGGAATACGCTTTTGGCTAAATCTTGCCTATAACTCTGCTATCATTTATCATGTGCATGTATAACCTTTTTTATACATGGACATGCTTTTCTAGGCGTGATTTTTATCAAATAATAATTGTTGGCTAGTGCTAGCTGATGAAGGACAAACAAGCATTTGAACAAAGATGATTTCATCAGGTGGCATGTATTATTCGAGTGGCTTAAACCAATTTTTAAATCATTGAGTGATAATTTGACAGCTATCTTGTAACATGAAAAATGGAAGGTTGTCCACAAGTTATCTAACCATTCATTCTAGTCTCAATTTCTTCTGCCATCTACTACTGAACTAAAAAGTTGGCGGTTCCAAATCTGCTATCTCAATGTTTTTAAAAATATGGTCTGGAGTCCCTGATACCATTCAGAGGGTCAGGGAGGCCAACATTATTTTCATAAAAAATGTAGTTTGAGTTATTCTTCTTCAAAAGTGTCATTAGTGGATCTTTAATAATTTTGCAAATTGTATGATTCATTTCCTCTGCAGATAATCTTGAATTACTGTTGATGTTGTATTCAAATGGATTTGTAATGCAACATTTTTGTAAAATGATTTTTTTTTAAATCACCGTAAAAACATTTCAATTTTTTATATTACAATTACACATCTTAACGCTTCAATGAACAACACATTTACATACAACTTACTTTGATTCTCAATGGTGTAAGAAACGCTTAACTGGAAGTCGACTCCATTGCTTTCTAGCTCCAGTGAAACATTTGGCGAAAACGAATACAAATTTGTAGTTGGTGACTCTACCTCACCCCCGGTATAGTTGTATAGCAGAGTGGAACTGTTGGTCCATTGGTCGCTTATTTTAAGGGAGATGGTGTTTACCTCTGGAGCATTTGAAATGCTGAATCCCAAGAGCACCACGGAATTGTTGGGACCGCTGACATATGCGTTGCAGACCTTGTCGAGGCAAGCGGAATTAGTCAAATTTAGTATGAAAAACACGAGATTTTGTAATGTATATACCCATACCACGATTTTACTGGGATCAGATATCATTTTCAGGAACATGTATGTTTTATAGCTTGGTATGAGTGTATAGGAAAAATAATTTTGTACTTACGGGCACACTGCTGCTGACAGTCAATGTGAACGTCCCTTCATCTTCAGAAAATGTTTCGTCGCATGCTGCTGTCGCGCCTGAAACGAATTTAGGTTAACTCTGGCATGTTTCTATATTATTTCTTCAAGTGTGATCTGTTATTATTGATAAGTTTATTTTGGTACTTCAACGCTATATGTGGACATCTTGTTTTCACAATTTCTAAAGTAATGTTACCTCTAGAGCGTGCTTGAAATTTCTGTAAAGTTTTGATCTTAAAAGGATTGCATACCAGAATAAGCCTTTTTTTCGAAATTATTTTATTAAATTTTGGAAACAGATAGAAACAAATGAAATGTACGGGGACCTAACATAAATATTCTCCTATTTGCTTAATTTTTTTGTTTAAATATATGTATATTACATATCATGGAAATATGTCCGTAAAGTTTACCAGACCCTCTGCACTTATAAACTTTACGGACATTTCCATGAAGCGTAATATACATATATTTAAACAAATAATAGAATATTTATGCTAGGTCCTACTACATTTCATTTGTTCCTATCAGTTTCCAAAATTAAATAAAAAAATATTTTCGAAAAAAAGGCTTATCCTGGTATGCAACCCTTTAAAGTGAAAGAAGAACTTGTAATAATATTTGTAAATCGGAAGTCTTTTCAAAAGAATTATTGAAGATATATATTTTATCAGATTTATTTTTGAAAATGTAATCATGCCTATAACTATCCTTTATCATGTGCATGTACAGGGTGATCACTAAAAAACACCCCAAAATTATTTTCTAATAAAAAGTTTAATATTTTAATTGTGGTCGCGCAAGTAGCTGCAGTGCACCGCCATTTTGTTTGTGCAGTTCGAAAAATGCCTTTCGCTGAGGAAGACCGTAATGGTTTCTGTTGCTGTGTCGAAATTTGGACAAACTTCTGTTCATTTTGTTGTGTCAAAATAAACAGCGAATATTACCGAAATATTATTTTGCAACAAAAACTCCTTCCTGACATAAGACAATTTTCGGACATGTCCATCTTTCAACAAGATGGTGCACCAGCGCATAATGCTCGACAAACAATCAAACTTCTTATGCAAAATACGCCAGATTTCATTCCACCAACACTTTTGGCCACCAAACAGTCCCGATTTAAATCCTGTTGATTACTCGATCTGGGGCATTTATGGTGTCAAAGGTGAAAAATGTTACAGAGCTCATGCGACGGATTTTACGTGCGTGGCAGAAGATTAACCAATTGGTTATCGATGCGTCAATTGACCAATAGCGCAAACGACTGCAGGCGTGCAAAGGAGCCAAAGAAAGGAACTTTGAACATATTCTAAAATAGGCAACCTGTGAGTCGAAATGTTGGCTAAAATTTATTCCATTTTGTCAAATATGAAACTTTTTATTAGCAAATAGTTTTGGGATGTATAACCTTTTTTATACATGTACAGGCTTTTCTAGGCGTGATTTTTATCAAATAAAAATTTTTGGCTAGTGCTAGCTGATGAAGGACAAACGATCATTTAAACAAAGATGATTTCACCAGGTGGTATGCATTATTCGAGTGGCTTAAACCAATTTTTAAATCATTGAGTGATAATTTGACAGCTATCTTGTAACATGAAAAATGGAAGGTTGTCCACACGTTATCTAACCATACTAGTCTCAATTTCTTCTGCCATCCACTACTGGACTAAAAAATTTGGCAGTTCCAAATTTGCTATCTCAATATTTTTAAAAATATGGTCTGTAGTCACTGTTACCATTCAGAGGGTCAGGGAGCCCAACATTATTTTCATAAAAAATGTAGTTTGCGTTATTGTTCTTTCGAATGTCAGCATTAAGGATAAAAATATTCTACTTAGAATTGTAATCTTCTTTATATCTGTTGATCAGGCATTAATTGCCTTTTCTGATATTGGCTTAATTAAATTTGGATTCACAAATATTTTTTTTGTAAAAAATGCTTTTTTTTAAAATTCAAAAGTCCAAACTGTTCGAGATTTGGCTATTTTGACTAGTGTTTTTTTTGCTTTGCCCTAGATCATATTCTTTAAATGGTAGAACAGGGTGTCTATCGGACTGGAAATGTACTTAAAATTTGTTAGACCCTTGAAATCCTGGATTACTACTTGAAAAAACAGTACTGCAATGGAAAAATGCCTCCTCAAAATAAATCACCAGTAAATAATATATAAAAAAACTTCGTTTTTTCTCATCAAACCTTTTATTTATGCTAACAGTAACTGGCACTAGTGTATGCCTCGTCTTTGTATAGCCTTGCAATGCACTCGCCGTAGCATACCGTTCTAAGGTTGAGAGCACCATAACGAAATGAATGCATTTTTTTGCATACAAAATGGGAATTTTGTGGGTTTAATAATGTAAACAAACTGAACTAAATGTTCAGAAAGAGATCTATCACCTGAGACTGAGCTGCACTTGAAATTCCAGGTCTGTGGGACTTTTAAAGTTTGTTAAAAACGACATCAAAGGAGTCGAAACAGATAGACAAGTACGAATGCACACAAGCAAGCACATCACAAGTCAAGTTAAATAAAAGGTTTTAAAAACGGAAAAAGTGGAAAAAATGAAATTCTTAACTGCTTTTGAAATACAATAAAAGCAACTTTTAGCTAATTGTCTTGGCATTTTCAATTTTTAATTATTTTTGGAAATTGGTAAAATTGAACTGGTAATTTGGAAAAACTGATACTGGAAATCCTAGAAATGTACTGGAATTCTGAAATGACAGATTGGTAGACACCCTGTTACGAAGTTTTTTTAAATAAATTCATCGTTATCTTTAAGCAGACAAATTTATTCGAAACCTGGCATTTTGACATTCGCCATAACAATTTCTAGGTGCCGAGAATGAAAACTAGTTGAAAAACGCTATCCCGGTCGACTTGTGTTCAAATTTTCTGGATTATTCACTTGAACTTTTATGAAATTCCTACAAACAAACTACCGTACTCCATTCTATCCTCTTATTTCTTACTCTAGCTTGAGAGAGTGCTTTTGAACCGTTCAGAATTTTTCAAACTTTTATAAATGGTCACTTACCTTTTAATGATTGGGAATGAAATACTCCGAGAAATACAACTCCAAGCAGTAATAACTTTGTAACTGATGACTGGGTCATTATAAGCGCCAAAACAATGGGCTTCTACCATTCAGTAAACACGGCTATTTGTTACGTCACAAGAAAACATCAACCGATTTGTAAAATAGCATATTATCCATCCTAACTTGGTGGCACATTTCCCTTATTTTAATCCGAACAGTGACAAACTTGATCACGAAATTTACTTCGGAATACACGTTATCTTATCCTATATGATTTCGCAAAACGAATAACAGGTATGCGACGCACATTGCAATACTTGCTCTTGGAAGTTCAATCAGTCGTGTTTTGATTTGTATCTGATTAGATTATAGTTGAGCAGTGTTGATAAGAGGACGTTCGTTTCCTCCAACAGCAATTTTCATGACACAACAATGGGTAAACAGTTTTATTTATAAAGGAGAGTCCCACAGTTTGATGAAATATTTTCATCGTTAATCATAAACATATGGGAAAAATGACAAATTTGACATCTTGAATTAAAATATAGGCCTGTCTACAATAATGAAGTTCCAAAGCCGAGTACGATGATTCATATAATGTTTTGTTAATTATGATAAGCTTGCAGTGATTAATTGCTTTTGGGAACATTTATTTCTACTTGGAATTGTAATTAATTTCTTTATCTGATCAACAGTCAATCGTCTTTAGTGAGATCGAAAGTTAATTACTGTTCCTATATTTTTGGATGCTTGTTTAATTAAATTTAGATTCACAGACGTTTTTTTCATATCAGTAATGCTTTGCTTTAATAAACTCCTGTTGTATTTCCATGGTAAATTTAAGTTTTTTTTTTAACTGTTTAAAATCAAACTAAAAAAAATTCATTCTACTTTTGATTTAGGCTAGTTATGATTCTAATCTTCAAATTTGATTTTTAGTCTCAAAAGAACTTCTATCAAATTAGTCAGGAAAAAAATTAATTCGCTATGTAGCCTATAGTGAAACCTGTGAATAACACAAACCACTGGGATAAGAAGTTGTGCTACTCGCAGGGAAGTGCTATTTGCAGGTTTAGCTAAAGTGGTGATAAAACACACACACACGGGTGCATTTACATGTACGTGTAGAACTGTAACAGGAAGTCATTGTTAGCTTTTTCATTTAAAGAAATCAGTACCGGTACGTGAATCTCTACTATTGGCGAAAATTTGGTACATGTAAAGTACATAACAGTTGTACTTCAGCGCACGACCGTTATCGCTATTCGCAGGTAAAATCGTGATTGTGTCCCTATAACAGTGTATTTCGCGTTTCATAGGGTTTGTGCTATTTCGAGGTTATTTTGTAGTATAAAATCGTGTGAGTTATTGCTACTTTGAGGGTCATCACTATTTTAGAGGTTCGCTATTTAGAGGTTTCCCTGTTTGTGCAATGTTTCATAACGAGAATTTTTTGTTCAAATTTATTCTGCCTAAATATTTTTTTGTGTGTGGGGAAATCGTCAAAGTAAGCAAGGGTTATATTTTCCAAAATTCTAGGAATATGACTTGCATGAGTTGCATCCATAAAATAACTTGAGGGTTCAATGACAATGCCGTTTGTTATCTATGGTGAAATATGTTACAATTAATATGGTATTATGGTGATTGTAAACATATTAGCAAATATTTTAAAAATGTGTGCATATTTTTATGAATGATTTGACATTGCATGTAATTGTCTGCTAGGGAATGGTGATTTTATAGTTTTAAATCATAACTAAAACAACATAGTCATATTCGTAGGCTACAATTTTTTATTCAGTCAACTCCCTGTTCGTCCAGTTTTTGGCTGTTTTAGAGGAATGCTATTTTACGCGTATAACAGCATGCGTGGCACTCTTATATGGCGGCTGTTATACATGTACAGTGGCTCAAAAAAGTATTGGCAATAGCACTTTTTTATGAATAGCTCTGAAAATAATTGCATTAGTTAAATAAACGTTAATAGACATTTTGTTATAAATGCTTTAAGAAATTAGAAACCGTTTTAATAAACGCTATTTAAATAAATTTAAAATAACCAAAAATCTCATACCAAAAATGTATAGGCAAGCTATACATGTATCTGTGTATGCTAAATTTGTATTGAAAAATGACAGGTTTTTAGACTTGTTATGAAAAATCAAAATAAGTACTTAATGGATTTTTGACATCTACGATGTTGATACCATGTATTAATACATGTATTAATACATGGTATCAACATTTATCAACCATGTATTAATACATGGTATCAACATCGTAGATGGTTTTGAAATCCTAAATTATCAAAAATATTTTAGTTAATGCACGAATAAATGGATAATGTCCAAAAATAAAACATAACGAACCTACACCAGCTTAACTCTATGCAGCATGTTTTTTACTTTTTTGTCTGGCCATTGTCCGTTTATGCGTGCATTATTTAAAATATTTTTGATAGTTTAGGATGTCAAAACCATCTATGATATTGATGCCATGTATTTGATAAAAAAAACATCAACACTTATTTTTATTTTTCATAACAAGTCTAAAATTCTGTCATTCTTCAATACAAATTTAGCATACACAGATATGGCTTGCCTATACATTTTTGGTTGGCGATTTTTGGTTATTTTAAATTTATTTAAATAGCGTTTATTAAAACTGTTTCAAGTTTTGTAGGATTTTTTATTAAAACATTTATAACAAAATGTATATTTCCGTTTTTAACTAATGCAATTATTTTCAAAGTTATTCATAAAAAAGTGCTATTGCCAATACTTTTTTGCGCCACTGTAGGTGGTACAGTGTGCATGTATTGATAAATAAATTGCACTTTATCTTAAAATATTTATTTACAATTAACAGACGATTATAGAAATATTTTTTGTCAAGGATACTGATTTAGGGCTGGTTGTACCAACAAACGTTAAGAATAACCTAGGGTTAACTTGCTTTATAACACTAGGTTAACCCACCCTTGCATTGCACAAAACGGGTTAGGGAAAAAATGGAGCGAAAGGTTAACCCAGCGAGTAGGCAGGTTTAACCTTGGGTTAATATTCTAGAATTAGATGGCGGCCATTTTGTTTTCTGTATGTTGAAACCAAGGTGTATATAGACTGGTGGGATCACGAGCCCTCAAAAGTTGTTCACAAAGCGTGTTCCTTCCGTAGGTGGCGC
>JAQGCC010004684.1:0-12748 GCA_034698905.1 Xestoiulus laeticollis | reverse complement strand
ATGGCGTAAACATTGCAATTAAACGAGAACAACGCCTGCATGGTGAAAACAGGCTTTTAAAAAACGAGCTCTATACAATTCTACAAAGATGCGGCTCAACAGTTACAACTGCACATCGCATCGCAAATGTAGGTAATTGCATACGTACAGGGAATGCAATAAGAAAACTTCCTTGTGAAAAAGAAATTACATTGTACTTTGCTGAATTTCTGTACTTTCCCCAACATCGATTTATCAAACCATGAATTGTGCAACAGTTACAACTTTGGCATTCAATAAAATTGAAAAAAAAAGGAATTGCATGTATAAATGGTTTTAATGGTTTTCATACTGCGACATTTTTGCAAAGAACTGTTTGATTTTACTTTATTTTGAATTTATTTAGGTGAGTCGAATTAAAGTGAAATCACTTCCATCGGTTTGGCTTACTGGCTTTGACATGTGTTTTATTTGATGCAAACATTAATAGTAATCACATGCATTTAAGTTGAGCGAACGAAATCTAATTTGGTTATTTGTTTGAGCACATACTGTGCTGTTATTCTGCTGGACGGTCTATTGCTATGTACATGTTCAAACAAATTCACCACAAATTTAATTTACCCTATTCACACTTACCTATATTTACAAATATGACTACCAGAAGCATGACTGCAAGGAAGGTTACTCACTTTCATTTGACTAATATATCCAGTAAACAGTGGCCAATTTGTCATGGAGTTATCAGGTATGTCTATCAAAAACATGTCTGCAAGGAGGGTTACTTGCTTTCATTTGACTAATATTTACTGGATGTATATCCAGTAAATAGTTGCATTGGAGTTATCAGGTATGTATACCAGAAACATGTCTGCAAGGAGTGATACTCACTTTCATTTGAGTCATTTACATGTATATCCAGTATAAACAGAGTACATGGAGTTATCAGGTGCATCCACCCCTAGATATATTTCGTACAAATTTTTTTTAAACGTAGCTTGGTCGAAAGTAATAATTACCATAATCTTGCATTTGAATGTATCCCATTTACATCTTATTTCTAATAAAGTATATATACATTAGGTCTACATGTATAGTTGACTTTCCGATTAGATTAAGGTAACAGAAACGAGCATTGCTGCCTTCGTTTTGAGCAGGAGCTTTTTTTTTTACGTTTACATTGTTACATTGTACATTTAACGTTATTTAGCTGGTGGTATTCAGGTCTCAAGTACCAATTAAAATTGGCTATAAATGCTATGGACACACAACACCAGGTAAGTTTAAGCTGGTATCACTGAGAAGGTTTCAGGTAAAATGCCATCCATTTTTTTGAAGAAAACCACAGACGTTTGTTTTTCGTCATTAGTGGCGCTGCAGTGCAACTTCTCAAGGACTGTAATAACAGTGCAAAAAGATAGTGTTTCCCCGGATAAAAGAGAAGAAAACCGAGATAATGTTACAGGCCCACGACTTAACAAAAGTCTCTTTCCGTATAAAGTTCTCATGAAAAATCAATAGGCATTAACGGAAGCACTATGCCATTAACAATTTAATATCATCCCCATTACTGTATACGGGGGTCCATTATATATTTTGCTGTCCAAAACGCGGAAAATCGATGGCAGAAACAATTCCATTATTTCGTCCAGTTTCCTCTTTTGGTCAAGATTTTTCATCTCGTTAATGCATTCTGCAAGTTAAAAACTTTTCAAGTTTGTGAAGAGAGTTGACCTACGAATTTAGGAGGCTCGTAGCCTTAATGATACTGTTGTTTGGTCGAGCTTGAAATTAAAAGGGCGCCTGGGAGCCTAAATCCTCTTTTATAGTATCGGCGATGCAATTCCCTGTATGATCTGCTCCATTGCGTCACCGTTCCCTGTTCGACTGTAATTCCATGAAAATGAATCTTTGAGCATTCATGAGAGCTGCAATTTCGCAAAATACTGCCAATTATTTTTAAGCAGCTCTTGTTGTGAGGAAACTTCAACCCTTTTAAGAGGAGGTATTAAACAGTGCAATACCTACTGTAAATCCATTCAAAATACTTTGAAAAGGCGCCGTGTTGGGGAGATTGAAATCGTGCAATTATATAGTATGTCAATTACAAGTGCAAAATGGCCGCCTCACGTGTTTGACTTTTTATGGGCCGCTTTTATACCGTATACATGGAAAGTTATCTCTGTACCACTTTTATAAAATCTCTATTTGAAAGAAAAAGTTTAACTACTTATGATTCCTATAAAGATATTTAAAAAGTGATACAGAGATGACTTTTTATATACTACTCACTTTTTCTGTAGATTCATGTGTTTACAAAGCTTGTTTTAGCATACATATAATAAATTTGCTTGACTTGATCTATTTTTGTAGAAGTAGTTTCCTTGTGTAAAAAAAAACATTTGAAGAATTCAAAATTAAATGGTGAATACGTAAAAAACATCAAAATTTTAATATCTCCCAGATTACTATAATAAAAAAGGAAACTGAAATGGGAAATATTCAAATAATAATAAAAACAGCGATTCTCAGAGCTACTAGCTTTAGAAAGACATGAAAATGATAAATCATATACTCTTATCCAGAGTGGGAATTTTGTCAGAAATTCATGATTGCTACATACATATGTTTATTAAAAGTACAAAAAACTATTTAAAGTACAGTCCATACTTTTTGTATTTACCTTAGTGGGAAAATGTTCAATATTGAGTAAGAATGTCATACACAAGATTACATTAAAGCATATAGCATGTGAAGTTTAAAAGCTTTCTGGGTTCTAATCCACACTGTACACTGATATTGCATGTTTGATCATCATAAAGTATGATTTATAGTTTGAAAGTCTCCCCAAGGCATGAAACGAAGATGGTTGAGGACGAGCAAAGAGTTCAGAAATCATAACCAGGTGAACGACTTTTACCAAGTTTAATTTCGATTCATGAGTTCAGTCGAGATTTGAGAAAATGTTGAGCCTCTCATCCACCCTATTTTAAAGACAGCACGGAGACTTTAAAAAAAATCTCGATTTTTTACATCCATGCCATATAAGATAGGCCTAGAGTCTTGCAAAAACACTTGACACCCTTTTAGTCTGGTGTGCCCTTCTTCACGAGAAAAGTGAACCTGACAAGAATGCAAGACGTGCAGGATTTTTAAGCCCCCTTGTTTGACTGGGTGAATGAAAAATTCAAGATTATACATTTGCGAAAGGATGTAAAGGGCACGAAAGCGTAAAGAAGAAATAAGAAGAAGAAGAAGAAAAAAAGTGGAAAGGCTACAGGATTTCAAACTCGGTTAGGGAGTGAAAAAATCTCGTTTGGCCAATACTTGAAAAATGCATCATTGAAATCCCATACCAACTGCAGAGTACAGCCGGGCTTCCAATTGAGGGCTTTTTGTTGAAAAATCTCAAGCTGCCGCTTAGTTGAGGCTGCCTACGCAGCGACAATCACTTGAATAAATAATGACAAACGAATGAAAAATGCTTTTTGATTTAAAAAGACTGCATTCAGAACAGGGAAAAGCGAAAAAAAAATCACGAAATACGCTTTTTTGCTTATTTAAATATTTACTTAGTAGACCACTAGCCATGTCAGCGTTTGCAATGCAATAGGAATAACATTACCGCATTACCATACATTTCAAAATTCACAATCGGTTATACAACAAAAGTAGAGAAGCAGAGCGAAAGAGATAACAGAAATAGACTCCGCAATGAATTTTAATGCAGAAAAAATGGAAATTTCAGCTTTTCAAAAACTCAAATGCATCAACAAAGTTTCGACTGCAATCATAAATTCATATGTATAGCACGGTGCATTCCCTAAGAGCGAACAATCACACATGATAATAATATTTTAAGCGTCATAAACTAAGGAAGCTTCAAACGTATCTTAACAAGTGATGTATGCAAAAATTAGCAGGTTTTGTCCTCACTCCTAATATGATTCAGTCATAAATGTTCAACCCACTCCTTTGGGAAAAATAACTTTCTGCACTCGTATATACGTATTATAATGTAACTCTCAGAAATAAAATAATTATTTAATTATAGGCATAAACAGATTAAAACATGACACGAGGGTATATAGCTTAACCAACATTGCAACATTTCTCGTATAAGTTTACTACTCTATATATACATTACATATGTGCTCGCAATTTAAAACTTAGCGCATTTTAAGCCAAATTCGGCTAAATTCGATCGTATAGTGACGGTGACTGAGAAGAGTCAATTTCCTGTTTCACCGACAAAACAACATGTGCGCCATTGAAACAATCCTTGGTGTAAAAATACAGAGTATCACAAGCTCGGCCAGCTCACTCAAGCCTCCGTCAACTAAGCAAAAACTAATTTCGGCATGCATGGTTAAGTTTCCCCACCGTGAGAGTACCTAAAGATTTTCCTACCTGTTGTAATTACACTGCAATATTTTTAATCTGAGCTTAAATACATTTAAAGTTCATATACATTGTATACCTACATGTATATGTGATCTTAGTCTATAATGCAGCAAAGCGATGTTGTATTTCCAGCGCCTGGTTGACTCAGATCAATTTACGATTATGTTTAAAAGAAGAGCGAGTACAAAATTGACATATAGTTTCCTGATTTGATTATGAATAGCTATAAATCAAGGTTCATCCTACTATTGCAGCTATTTCTTGTATTCATACCATCGTTTTTAATTGGGGATCAGTGCATGCTATCGTTTTTTTGGGACAAAACTTCTAAAAATATTCCGAACAGAGTTAATTTTAGATGTCATATCGAGGTTATTTCAATATTAAAAAAATCAACTTTAGTTAATAAAAATTTGCTTAACGTGTTACTAATGTATGGTGTATGGAAAGAAAATTAACTCCGCTATTGATTGGTAACCATGAAAGTAGTTAATTATAACATGCCTGGAAAATTATCGTTTTCACATTTAGGAAAGTCCATGGCACTTATTTCATTAATTTTCTCTAAGAATTTCATATTTCGCAAGGCAGGCATGAAAACCTTAATGTACTCAATATACATGTACATTCATATTTTGCAATGCTCTGTAACTATTTTTCCCTTACAATATCTATTCTATGAGATGGATTTTACTAAACTGGTAGGAAATGCAATGGAATTTGTTAAGATTATGTTCCAGCTTTAACTACTGTATTTATCAAGAAGTCCATCTGGAAATTCAAAGAAAAAAAAACAAGTAACAATCTTGTTTTGAAGATGTAGGCAGAGAGACGTACTTCCAGACATATGGTTAAAATGGGTTACGAGTGTTCATCTTCTGTTGAATCTCCAAAAAGTTCCTATAGTGTCAACAAAGCCTTATTTCCTAATTTGCGACCATTCCGCCAGCCTCCAATCATAAAAAAGAAGCTAATTTGAAGAAATAATTCGAGTACATTTGACGTATCTGCCAAACTACCAAATTCACCTTCATTTTTATCGTGAGTAACAAATGCGAACCGATCTTGGCACTTTCTACCAAAGTCCATTTCTCGATTTATTCTAGACCATTAATCGCCCATAACATGGCCAAACCCTCTGACCATGACTTGCATTTACACACAAAATTTTTGAGCATCCTCACGCCTTCGTGCTAAAACCCATTTTACCCTCCCAGTACATCTGATTATGGGCTATAAACTTTGGGTTCTTTGCCCAGGTACAAAGAATGATACTACTCCAATAGTAGTATTGTAGTAGTTGTTTAGAGTTGATGGACACTAAAGTTGAGTCACTTTGCATAGGCAATTTTTATCCCTCACATAATTTCGCTAATGGTGCAATAATGGGTTTTTAAACATGGGGATAAATCTGTTTTGATAGGATATGGTACGCCATGTTCCAAAATGGCGTGGAAGCATGCAGACTCGCCCTGTACAATAAAGGCCATGTGCTTATTTCCAACAAAGCGTATCTGCGGATTAGCATTCAAAATAAGCTAAGGATTTTAGAGGGAGCCTCCATCATCTAAACAACGGGTATCTCGAATTAAAAATAGCAACGAAACGTATCCGTGTGCAGACCAGCCTGCAATAAATCAGCCTCTTATTTATTTTTCCGGCACAAAACAGGCCACCAAATTTGAACGGACTGTTTGATCGTACGTACCATATGTCAAAACGCTTAAAGGAGTGACACCCCACCTCTTTGCAGGAAGTTAGGGTAGCCAGATTCTTATGTCAACATGGAAGCATACCAGATAGCTGCGAAAGTTATATCATAATTTCGAGAGATTTCAATTTGTTAGCACTTGAGCGTGACGTCCTGCATCTTCTTGGACTCGGTTTACTAAACAAGACTTGCAATTTCAAATGACGTTGGATATATTGTTCCAATTGAGATATTGCATCTCAAGCTACCGAAACGCTATTGAGCCACCAATCTTATCCTATAGTCAAATGCTGGTAACGACAGTCAGGGGCCACGTGATACCGTCATGAAGGCAAATGCGAATCCTGTCCATTATGGAGAAATCTTAAGTAAAAGTCTACGATTTGTAAAGTTGGAGATATTGGGATAAAATCTACTATGCAAAGTACTACTGAAGAACGACCAAATCTTCAAAAATTGCTTACCAAAACAACATACAATTTTACATTCACTTACATGTATATTTGAAACCATTACATTTTGCAAGCAATGGTTACTCATTTCACGAATCGATGGTCCTTAGACAAAAAATGTTGGAACTTCAAATACATAGAAATTTTTTTCTTCCAGATTAGGGAGCAACTAAAAAAATAAGGTAAACTGTCACAGGACAAAAGTTCTAGAAGACATTAAGCTCCACTGCAACAACTCTTGCTTTTTTTGTTTCTTGAAAAAACATCACACACTAGAACCTCCTTAGAATTTCACATTGAATTATTTCTTAACTATATTTGGATATTTTTCGAATCCATTTTACATCCATTTTCTTCTTATGTCAGGTTTCCACATAGTTCCAGCTAGCAATCCAAAGCTTTCAACGCTACAATAAATACCTTTTATATAATTGGCATTCCAAATGTAAAAATGCCATAATTTGTCTATTCGTTTCTTTATCTTCAATTGGTCTGCGAAGTTATAAGAAGCTGTCAATTGAGTCCCATTTCGAGCAATTTATTGTTTAAATTGCTATAATACATATTGCCTTTGGTACATTCTCAGCTGGCACACACTCAAGACTAGCCAAATAAGCACCTGAAGAATGTGATATAGGGAACATCCACAATCAGAAATTTAGCCACAATCTTCTTTATTTAATTACGCAACGTTTCGGACTCAACGTCCTTCATCAGGCTCTTTATACCACACAACTATATAAGTTAAATCAACATCATCAATAAAAGTGACATTAACATTATCGCGATCAAATCAAAAGTCAATGTTGTAAAAAATGTTTTTCCTATTTACCATCAAATTCCTTGTATGATGCCATCTTTAATTGTTTCCAATAAAAATTAATTAAAAAAATACGCTTAAAAAACTCGTTTTAAAATCATTTGGTTTCATCTTTAAAAAGTTATTGGAAATCCAATAATCAATAAATTAAAATGAAACCAAATGATTTTAAAACGAGTTTTTTAAACGTATTTTTTAACTAATTTTTATTGGAAACAATTCAAGATGGCATCATACAAGGAATTTGATGGTAAATAGGAAAAAAAATTTTATAACATTGACTTTTTATTTGATCGCGATAATGTTAATGTCACTTTTATTGATGATGTTGAGTTAACTTATATAGTTGTGTGGTAAAGAGCCTGATGAAGGACGTTGAATCCGAATCGTTGCGTAATTAAATAAAGAAGATTGTGGATGTACTCATAATATAATAGCCAAGGAAAGATGGAATACATATGATATAGGGAAAAATATTAATTATATTGCCTAATTATATTAAAGTCTGGTATAGTGTCAGCACATCCTCTTAAAATTTATAAGTTACCTATGGCATATGACATTAGAAGTATAATAAAAGTCACTTCTGTATCACTCTTATATTTTACTTTCCATTGGCTGCAAGCAACCTATTTGAAGACCCCCAAGGCAGGATGATGCCCACCAAGATAGTGAGCATGTGGTTGTGTGCCACGTTCTACGAAGCGATCCAATTAAATACTTGTACTCGCCTCATGCAACATGCCATATCACCACATATTCACCATCTTGGTGGGCACTTTGCCTAATCTTTGCCGTCTCTGTATACTGATGCGTGAGGCACCCAGCATCTGCAGTCTTGTATCAGTCGATAAGTTTACAAAATGCAGACATTGGAAAAGGAGAAAAACTGTTCCCTTGTCTTTTCATTAATGGGGTGTAGCGTTCTCTATACCGTGTTTATAATAGCGTTTATAAATGCGCGATTATACTCGCATACATGATGAAGGAGCGCTGCACGGATGGTGTATAATCCAGGTAACGTGCGTTGCAAGCCGCTATTCTTCCAATTAAATTAAATTCGGTAGAACGTCAAAATTATACCCAGAGGTTTGACATGCAAATTGCGCGCTGCTATTTATCATTGATATCGAGGCCGGGATGACTTACATGCAGAAATTAGAGAAACAATCAATAGAAAACTACATGTAGCGCATCAAATATTTACCGAAGTTTAATTAAATTTGCACAAAATGCCAAGTTGCGATGCTTTTAGACGCCACATAATGGTGGGACGTTCCTTGCACGCTGCGCCATTTTCTCATTCCCTATTTATTAACAGTGTTCACAATTATAGGTCTACGGATTGTTAACGGGTTTACCAGCCATGTTCAAATTATTCCATTCCCCACTCCTAATAAGTCCTATAAGTTCGAACGTAGGCTGCATCGTTCAAGAAACGCGGTATTAAATTTAGCAAGGAGGAAAAGCTATAAACTTTGTACATACCAACTGTTCTATTACGAAGCAGTTTTATATTAATATTATTGATTTCCCATATATAATCTATTTAATGGAGGTTAGGTTCAGACCATGGCGATTGTAAGCAATGTGCAATTCTGAACTATACAAGAAGGCTGGTCAATGGCACATTTCAAAATAAAATAAGTTAATCCTTAAGTTTTATGTTTGAAATAAAAGGAGTTCGTTAAACTCCTTTTTCTTTATGCTCGATTTACGTGCAATTGCTGCAATGGCAATTCTGTTTATCCCATTTGGATACTACGAGCATACACATTAGACTAGCCAGACTCGAACTAAACCATTTAAAGTTGTTGGCTCTCAGATGATCGCGAAAAGAAAACTCTTGAGGGAATGGGGAAAATATGAAAGAAACAAAGATGAAAAAATACTGTCAGTGAACCTAGATCATAACCCTGACATTGAAGAAATAAATCAGTTCGGTGTCAACAGTGAATTTCAAAAACTGAACATACTGCATGGTCATTGAAGAAAAAGAATATTTGAAATATAACGAAAGTATATACAAGATCGACAATAAATCTGTCATTACTAAAACAAAACTTATTTTTAATGTTGGAATTCTAAAGTTTCTTTATCCAAATGCCATAATTAAGGAAAGTTAAAATTTCCGTATGGCCTAGATAAAAAACCAACAAATGGTTTTAAGATACAAAATTAACATGTCTTGAGTTCACGAAAATATTATCCGGGGTCATA
The DNA here is from genome assembly GCA_034698905.1 of Xestoiulus laeticollis. NCBI lineage: Eukaryota > Metazoa > Arthropoda > Diplopoda > Julida > Julidae > Xestoiulus > Xestoiulus laeticollis. Next base: position 3,162 of record JAQGCC010004684.1, on the reverse strand, counting down.
AGGTTAAAATGAGTAGTTTTAAATTCTCTCCCTGAAGACTATATTTATAGTCATATAGTATGCATAAACGCTTGATTTGAATAAATTAATTACGAAGTATGTAGAATGAAAAATTTTAAGTGGTATCATGCAGAATTTTACTTGGAACATGTTAATGATATTAGAGCTGTTTGTGAGACAAGCAATGGGGCCAAATGATAACCCCAATATCAAAGGGATTTTATGTGATAGGCATAAGTCCTTTAATATAGTTATTATGAAAATTCAACTCTATATAAAGAACATACTCAACAAGATTAATTTTTAATTTGGATAACAATGGGTTGTTATTTCATAATCTCATAAGCAATAGAGTTTCATACAATGAGGTTTGCACTAATGTAGCCAAAATTATAAACATAACTTGCAATCTTCGTAATACTATCCTAAATTTTTACATGTACAAGTGGTGCACAATAAAGTGTAGCTTCAGGTACGAGTATTTTACAAAACTATAATACCACGTGGGAAAAATAAATTTACAGGGTATATAGCCAAGAAGGCAGTTTGAAAAGTTTTAAAGCATCGGTACACAGTACTCTCCTTAATTAAGAGCATATAGGGACAAGTAACTTTTTCTAAAATGCATTCCTATGCAGTTTGCGATTCCACAAAAAGCCGGTTTCATGAGGCTACATTCACATTTCATAAAAAAAAAACCGAAATGATTCCGAGTCGCGTGTGTGTGAATGAACGACTTCCAGCACTAGTAAATCTTACTATAAGTCAAAAGCAGTCGCCAGAAAGGCTAATGCCAGTGAGTAAAAGTTCATCATATTCGTATAGCTCCAGTCTGAAGGAGACTTGCCAAGTTACAATTTTAAAAACCTTTTGACAGAACCATTTTTATTATTATTAATATATGCTTTCGGAGGCGTATTTAGAAATGGCCTGGTGCAAAAAGCGACAGCAGACGAGGTCGTCGAAATGTTTCTCCCAAAAAATCTGTGTATACTGGGGCTCTAAAAAATCCCTCTTTCTGGTAAAAATAGCGTGAAAGAGGTACAAGAGACGAACGAACTGCTATTTGTCTTTGGCACCCATCTTGGAATTTCAGCACCTGGTTTATGCGTATCTCAACAGGGAAAGTCAAATGTGTTGCCCAGATATCCTTTTGCAAACTGGGTGCTTTCGTTCAATTACCTTCCCTTGAAAAAGGCCAGATTGCACTGGGAAACTTGAAGACAGAAAAACCATAGCCTCGTTCGTGGGAGGAGATGATGCTGTTTGGAAAGTTGCTTGAAATTTGTTTAACTAAGCCGATTAGAAACTATTTCGCAAATTGGCATCAAGCTCTGGAATGCTTTTAACCCTTTGTCTTAGGGTCGTCCTAACGCAGCAATAGGGTTTAAATGAGAAGAGGTGGAGGGGGGCGTCCCAGTCAATCGTAAAACACCCGTTCAAATTAAAACATTTTCCAATAGATATCGAGTCAATAGTTTTAATTGACCATAATTTCAATTCCCATGGGGAAGCAATGCAAAATTCTTGTTCACATTTCAAATGGGCAAAATTTGGGGCTTCGAAGTCAGGCAATCAAGCATTACACATATGCTATGGGTGGTTGCCATTGATAATGAGAGAAATAGCATTTAAGGGGCATGTAAATATCTATCTCTATATCTACAACGCCTTCGTGACATTTAAAGGAGTACGTTGCCTCAGAGAGGCAGAGAGAGAGAACAGAATTAATTCGCTTTTTTTAGCATTGATTATTTGATTAGGCTTATGGGTTTAAGAATAGGGGTAAATCTTAAGGGCCAGGTTGAAGCAGGAGCAATGCGTGCAAATAGGAGCGTATGGATTTCTTTACCCACTACGACGAACGAATTGCGAGGTTTTCTATTGCGGTTTCAATTTTTTCTTAAGGTATTCTAAATGTACTTGCATTTATGATGCCTTCTGTTATGCAATTTTCACAAACACCTCCTTCTCTCGCACAATTTCGACTTTGAAAATATCATTTTGAAAAGCACCCACCCCTACGAAGCAGCATCCTAATGAAACACAAAAGGGAGAAGTTATTGGATCCTTCTTTATTTCTTCTCTCTTTCTCCATTTTTTATGTCCTCTGCTCTTTAATGCTTTCTGAAAAATCTATTTATGACACCTTTGTCACCAGAGACCAGACAATTTTTCCCATCCCCTTCACGCATAAACACGCGGTGAACTCCACCGGAATTTCGCTGTAATAGTTTTAGAACGTCATTCAATTTCCTGTGGAACAATACGAATCAACGTGTTTGAAAGTTTCCATCATGCATACATCAGCATGTTGATCTTCAATGTCCCTAGCTATAGTCCATGTAGTTTGATACATATTTTAATGTTGTATTCAACAATAACCAACTTTTTAAGCACGGTACCATCCCGATTGTCAAACTTAATATGAATTATTAGATCAACATGCTCACACATGTCTATGGAAAAGCTTGACCAGGTTGATTCGTATATACTGTTGAATTTTACAATGTTTAAAATATGGATGTTACTTACAATTGTATACTTTTCAATTTGTGGTCAAGTCTGTTACTGTCTCGTTAACCCATTATGTACAAAATCAATGTTTGAAACAGGTAAATTAATGTTCCAGTGACAATTATCAAGCAAAGTAAAGGAAAATGTAGTTATGTCATGTCCGTAAGTGACAATAAATGAGCTCAATCTATTAGTCATATACATATAGTGATCTCATTGTATTAGACCTCCCCCCCCCCCATTGCTTATGGGATTATGAAACATCTCATTTTTATACCAATTGAAAATTATAAATCTTATTGAAGAAATTTGTATTAAAGAGGGTTTAAAACACTCATAAAACGTTATTATTAAGGGACTCTTGCCGTAGAGTTCCATAGATTAAAATCCCTTCGATTTTGGAGTCTCATTGGGTCCCATTTGGTGTCTCACATAGTCTCACTTGTCTCATTAATCTCATTAGAATGGCACATACTGACTTATATTTTCATGAATGTTCCCTATGAGATTTTTTACATAGGATGGCCAAAACGTTGATGTAGATCAACTGATGTGGAACAAGAAAACTTTTTCGTTTTAATTCACACCGCAGAACTCAGTTAAACTGGTCACATGACCTATAGTATACAGGGCACAGTATACTAG
>JAQGCC010004683.1:0-12755 GCA_034698905.1 Xestoiulus laeticollis | reverse complement strand
TCGTCTGCACCTCGTTTCAAAGTGGCTTCACTTTTATAGTGCGTATGTTGTCCTCCATCTTGAAATGTACACTGAAACGGTGTTCAACTTTTAGGGCGCCCTGTATTCTATGGTCACGTGGCTAGTTTAACTGAGTTCGGAGGTGTGAATTAACACGCAAAAGTTTTTGCTTGATCCACATCAGTGGATTTACATCAATGTCGGTGAGAATAAGGTGTTACAAAATGTACAAAGTAATAGCGACAATACAACAAGCATATATTGCAATTCATTGTGAAATGCATTTGTCATGGAAATTGATCGCCATCTAATATTCAATTCAATTTCTTTGACATTAGGTTAGCCATCATAATATAATCATATATTCATGGTAATTGCAATAGGCTCATCTACATGAAATTATTGATTAGATCCCTGTTATCGCCTAGCTTCAAAGCACAGAACATGAGAATATTTAAAGCAATGCATTTCGTTACATGTTTTGCATGTAAAAATGCAAGTCTCATTACAAAATGAATTTTCAATTTCTAAGAGCACATTGTTAAATGATAGCATGAAAGCTTTGCGCATCTTCTTGTGATACTGGTACAAGATGAACCAAGTTCAGACTGAATTTTTGCGGGATACAATCCCCTAAGCGGATGCTTAATGGGCATAGGCAAGTGATAGAAACCTAGCCTATGAAAACGAGCTTAAATGTGTAAAGTCTTTGTTTTCGGGTTCTTTAAGTCGTGCCCAGTGTTAAGAGGTTCACTAGCACTTTACACGCGCGCTGCACCTTCACGAAGCGTAGACACTGAAATTTTATTTCCTAATAGCGTGAATCATGCATAAAATATTATTAAAAAGCATTATATTTAATTTAGAAATTCAACTTGCCTACAGTTTACTACACTGAGTCGCGCTCGCGTATTCAGATCGATAGAGAGTTTGAATTGCATATCCCATTTATGGTAGAGCCAAGATTATGGGTTTCAAACCCATGAATCTGCGTTCTTCGGTATAAGGAAATATGATAAATATGGCTGATGGGTGTTTGGGCTATTTCGTAACCTATTAATGACAAAATTTTAACCCCTAAGCAATTGAATGTATATATATAATGTTGGAGAAAAATATATTTAACACGAAATAAAAAAAAATTCTGCAAACGTCTTCAAAAGTACATGTACATGTACAACAACGTTACATGTACGTAATAAGATTTAACAATGTTGCAACATTGCATAAAATGTCGATGTTATTAAGCTTCATATTTGCTTCTACCATCGTTCTTGAAGTAATATACTGAAGGATAATCTTACATGTCAGAATTAGTGGAAATACAGTAAAATAAAGTCACTTTAAATGATATCAAATCTTATGTTTAAAAACTTCAAAAAGATAACCCCTTCTTACCTAATAACCTCTACTATCTAATATTTTAATCAGCCCAGTTTTATTAGTTAAGAGGGGTTCTAGTGTACACGTATATTAGCAAAATTGAACATTTAGATTTAGTTACAAGCAAATGTCAAGCAAGGTATTTGTATTAAGTTTACTGAAATGTTTAATGATTTTTGCCATGGAAAAGTCAAATGGCTTTAATATATAGGAAAAAATTGCAATTAGTATTAAGAAGAGCAAACCGAGTTAAAGACAATGGGCACATTTTCAACTGAATCTGTTAGCCTTATTTCTCAGCGAGACAATTATTGTATACTTTGAAAGTGGCGTCAAAGCTATTGAAAACTGTGCCAAAATTTCTTGCAATGCTTAAAAATTGGAAATCAATAAATTGCAGAATTGTAGTCGCAAACGTAAACCCTGCAGAAAGACCTATACATGGATATACGTATACAGAGAACAGGAGAGTTTCCAGTAAAGTTTCATAGTCTTTTCTTTAATATTAATCAGACTTTAAAGATGAACATTGAACAATTTTCTGACGACGCAATATATTGTTTATAAAACATGGGGTGTTATGAGTTTGAGTTATTGATGTGAGCCTAAAATAACTAGCTGGTTTTGTAATAATATTTAAATTTGTTTGGATGAAGCTTATTTATACAAATACATCTTGATCCTCTTACCATTTGCAATCGCATTCACAATGTTCTAAAATTAGGTGAAGAGTATGCATGTATACTATAGTATACTGATCTACACCAAAAATTCTAGGTGCCAGTTTCTAGCTTAATCCGACCCTGTATAGCCTTATACGCAGTATGTCCGTCCAATTTCATATTATTAATATAGCTCGGGTAAATTGGAAACTAATCGATTTTTCGATACGCCCATATAGGACTTCCATTTCGAGACCAGCAATTCCAACACAACAAACCATAAAGAAGCCTAATAAAATTCTCTTGATATAATTCCCACCGTAATGTAAAGCTTGACATGCAATCCACTAACTACCGTCGTTAGCAAGATTAACAACGACAGCGTTTAATTAAGTCCTATAGCTTTACAGCATATAAAGAGCGTGATTGCAGGTTAGTGTCCGCCTGTCTATACAGACGCACGCTGGTCACAAAAGCGAGCCAGCGACTTAAATAGGAAACTTCATTTCTTCGTAATCTCCTATAATCAAATTTATCGTCCAATCGAGAAGTTAAAACGACGTTTTCCTACTTTTTTTTAAATTGCTCGCAGCGTCTATTACGTTAGTTTTCGCGCCTGCTATATATCTATAGCAGTTTAGAATGGAGGTGACGTCACGAATACAAACTGCTTGTTTGTGTCAAAGTTGTATGGGTTTAGAAAAATCGAATTCAATGTCGTTATGACAAAATAACAGGGTGACAATCAGATATGCGAAATTACGATGGCTAGACCTAGATTACAATTTACATGTAATGTTTTCTTGGTCTGGTGGCAATATTATTAATGGCAATTTGTATCCTTATTAGTTTTCTGAAACATTTGCTTGAGCTAAGTTTCTGAAATCATACATGTACTATATAAACAAAACCAGAAAAAAAAATGTACATAATTACGGATGAGTCGAAGCCATATAGGGTTTAGGTCTATGTCTACAAGATCAATTGGGACTCAATTAGAGCGACTTAGCGCTGGTTAATAATTAAGTAATCATAACTAACTTTAACTATACTAATTAATAGCGGATTTGAGCGCGTCTCCCTTAATATTAACCACAATGAAAGCACTGTATATTTTTTCAATATATGTTCTCGTTAAGGCAAATCAGTTGACGTGACACCTGCTCAATCCCTTTATTTACATCTTATAAAGGTACTAAATGTGGCCACCTACAAAGGACATTGGGTGATTTTGACGTAATTTAGATTCTATTTTGTCCACTTTTTAATAATAAATACCCGGAGAACACAACATATCATAAGTGCTTCTGATATGTCGCTTTGAAAAACGCACAATCTGTCTGCTCTAGAGCTTACATACTGTATACATTTGTCCGAATATTTCGGTCATATAAGACGATGTAACACGCAACATTTCAGCCGCCTATTCGAAGGCAATTAATAAACACCACGCACACTTTTTTTTAGTCATGGATACAGGTTATCACTGGCCAAAAATTTGCTCGTAGACTGTCTGTTTAGGATCTGAATAAGAAAAGCATGGGGAAACTCCCAAGTTTTCAGTATGCAAGGAACGGTACTTAAGGGGCTGAATAAACCAGCCGACGAGGTAGCAAACCATGCTTTATTTATGGGCCCATAACACGCGTTTCGGCTTACGAGTGGATTATGAATTGCTCGGCGCTTTAAGCGCCAATCAATTATGTATACGCGGCGTCCTCACGATTTTTAAGATAAAATACCGCCAAGATGCGAAAAATTTCGGTTCGCAGACCCCACGAGGTTTTTACCTTGAATGCATATCGAGATAGCAACTCCATCTGCCTATCTCCAGCAGCTATTTATCCGTACAAATGGGGCGCCGCAAAGCCAGGCCGTTTGAAAAGGGAATAAAACCCGTATTGGAGGTTTCAAAATGCAGTGAAAGTGAAATTATGGGCAAATAACCGATTATAAAATATGTTGCTGCTATACTTACGTTTGCACTGGCGCCAAAGCGTAGCAAAAGCGCGATGATGATGAAGAAAAAAAAAACCGAAAAGCACGCAGGAAATACATGAATTGCTAGGAGAAAAATCTTCCAAAAAAAGAAGAAAAAAAACGGCGAGTCGACAAACCTGAATACCTTTATGTCAGAAGCAATTTTCAAGAGAACTCATCAAGCGAGAGGAATTCTAAGTGACACACGTGCTGATACCGTAAGTAAAAAGCCACTTCTTTTTTAGGTTTCACTTCCGAAGCCTTACAACATTTATTTTCGGGTCTATACACCGACGGCAAACTTACGGAGTTAATCAGTAAAAAAAAAGGCCCGTTAAGTGAAAAGGTGAATTTTTCACGTTCGGAAAATGCGGTGGCAACAGAAGCTCTGCATTTGCCACATGTGGAGGAGAACAGAACGAAGACAAATTCCATGTCATTCTGGTTCAGCATGGAATTAAAAATCAAAACTAAGGCATGCGAGGGGACCTGCCAAAACCAAGAAATGAAAATCACTGCATCGGGTTAAAAAGCAATTAAGAAAAAGGCCGTTAAACCTATTTTCTATTCCCATAACTGCGATAACAAATGACTTAAGTTTACATAAATGCAGGCTTATGTCTCACGTACCTTGCATGGCTTCTAAAGGCAATATATATAAAAGCTTTCATCAATTCGTTATGGTCCTTGAAACTCAGTATATAAATTTATATAAAATGTCAGTGTATAGAGAGGGCGTATCAAGTTAACGTTAATATACAATTGTAGTGACTTGAACATCATGATCATTAAATTGAGCATCCACTATATAAAAAGACTTGGACTTTCGCTATAGGATTAAGGCCAGTTTCTAGTTGAATGAAAAAGGACCTATACGTATATCCGTTTGGAACGAAGCTTGGACAAGTATACTGTATTATAGTCTATACCTAAATTTATTGGGGTTTTTAGGCATGAAAATTTGGAATACGAAATGAAGAGATACAAGTAAGATTAAAACTGTCAAGTATAAGCCCATAGAGAACTTTGTTAAAGTGCATCTAGAGGTACAGATACCAATGTATAAGCAGGGGCGCCGAAGATGGGCCCGGGGTAAAGAGTGTTGCTGGGCCCGAAAAAAATCAAGGTGCCACCATGGCAAACGTTTCAAGTCCCATTTCAATCAAAAATATAAGAGAAAAATGGGGAAAATGAGAGAAAACTGGGGAAAAATACTGAAAATATGATAAAAAACACTAAAAACATCGAGAAATTCGTTAAAATGCATCTCTGTCTGGTCCCCCTATAGAAATCCATTGTCTGGCATGTGTATAGATACCTGCATAAGTAGCCTGTCTTTGAACGAATATAAATTTTTTTTTTAAAGAAACAACTATAAATCGGTAAAAATGTGTATCCCGTAGTATATAGGCCTATATAAAGGTTCAAACAAATTGGTATATCGCACATGTCCAAAAGTGCAATCGTTTCTTAAATAATTACTTGGAAGTAAAGTACGCTCAATCAAGCAATTAAGGATGCTGTTGTAATTTTTTGTATACCCATGCATTTGCTACTTATTTTGTGACAACACATTCGTATACCTTTAATCTGTAATTACTGTTTAAGAATGTGGTTCTCAAAACTCGTGTAATATATGCATGCATACGCTGTCCTTACAAAATCGCCATTTCAATATATATGCGAAATAAACAATGTGCAGAATGAATCTTCCGCCAAGATGCTTTGGATTATAGTTAAGATTTACAATAGTCGGTACAAGCCTTAAAATTCAATCTTTTAAGTGGCAAATGTGCATAGGAATCTTTTTGAATTAGTGTCATACAAAACCACATAAATATACTCCTAGACTATTTTTTTCGTAATCCCTTACGTTTTAATGTCATTTGATATTAAATTCCATTTTGAATTAAGGATATTAATGGAAATTTCACGTTAACGTTTTATGAGATTAGAAAGATTTATTTGTAGTGCTACATGTATAGTTGCAAGGAGGAATTACTTTCATTGAGGGAAAATAAATCTTACAAATATACCAATTAGTTAACACAGGATTAACGCTGGATGTATTAAAACAAGTCTAAAATTTTTGAACTTTACAAGATATATAGAATTACAAAGGCTTATACAATAAACAATATTTATATAAACGTAAAAAAATGAAAATGATATTGGAATGGGTTGTTAGTATACAAAGCCATTTTTGATTCATTTCTCTAACAATTCATTCTTATTCACCCACAAAATTTCAGAGCTATCCACGTTTAGTATCCTCAATTTTGTCTCTCTAAAATTGCGAAATTTCTCTTTATCATCCCTTTAAGAAGACGATCTGGCACCATTTTAGAAGTCCTTTCGAGAAACTATGGCGTAAATCTTTTCGTAAAAATTTACGAGTTGGAACAATCCATAAAATGTACAATATGGCAAAGAATATAAATGAATATCACGTCGTACTAAAAGTTCATGTCGATTTAGTTTCTGGTTATAAATCGAAAACAAATATTAAAGTATAACGTGATAATACCAGTTCAGAAATAAGAATTTGTTTGGAAACATATTGCTCATCTGAAATTGGACTAAAATTTGCACTTAAACATCAAATGAATTGAATGTACACTTTCAAAATAATTGTCTCTATACAATCTTATCTCAACTGCTAACATCAAATCTGATTTGCATTAACAAAGTAAATCGGCTGTATCACTGTGCTACAATATCATTCTTGTCATCAATTAAAAATTTCGTCCCATAACTGTATTTTACAATGGTCCCGTATATAATTCACTTGTACAGTATTGAGTTAACCTATAGTGAAATGTTACATAACGCTTAATTCATTAATTAAGGTAATTTATTTGGGATACTAAAGAGCGTTTATTTCCGATTTTTTAAGTTGAGCATAACGTCATAGGATTTATGTTTAACAATGTTAGGCCATGGCAGGTTTGACCAGATTATTTTAGGCCGTCCTTACATCTTAAGAGGGTTGCTTTTTTTTTCTAAATTATTTTAAAATTTAAATTTTGGAACTGTTAGGAACAAATGAAATGTACGGGGACATAGTATAAATATTCTATTATTTGTTTAAATTTTTTGTTTATGTACATGTATATGCATATTCCATTTCATGGAAATATGTCCACTAAGTTTATAATTCACAGTAAAAACGTTGGGTAAAATTCAACCCAATATTGAGAGCTATATGGACATACCAACATTGGATTAACATTGGGTTGAATTTAAGTGTAACAACCATATATGTTGGGTTAAAGCTACCCAACGTTGGTTCATAGTTATTAACACAGGTTTTGGTTAAAATTTGCCCAGAATTTGGAAAATGTGAGGTTTGTGTTATTTATAATAAAATTACCCAATTATGAGTTGATTATAAATAGCACAAACCTCACATTTACCCAATTCTGAGTATATATTATTTTAACCAAAACCTGTGTTAATAACTGTGACCCAACGTTGAGTAACATTTAGTTGTTACACATTCAACCCAATGTTGGTATGTCCATTTAGAAAAAAAAAAGACTTAGTCTGGTAAGCATGCAACCCTCTTAAATTGTATTCAGGAATCTTGTTCACCTATTGGTATATACATTTATATCTATGGCAATCTTATGGTCAAATGTCTTCACCAAAGCAATTCAAGTAAGCTATACGGCGAATAAAAACCATTGAAAATGTTTGACACTATAAAGTTGCATCTTACCTGTGGTCACCCGCTGCGTCTGTACCAGAGGTACCCCAAGGAGGATAAAAACGACGCATCCCAACCACCACGTCCAGTTCTTAAAATCCACACGTACATCCCCGTCCGCCGAGGTCAGAGTTCTGTCCGGGTCGGGTAAACTCCTAGGCCCCTGCCAGTGGTACCACCGCTTCCGCATCCTCGGTCCGAGGGTTGCGCTTAAGGCACGGCGGAGGCGGATGAATCCGGGCGGCTCCCGAGCTAAATCCACGCCGGGGAATTATGAAGACCCGCCGCTGTATACGTCATGAACGGTCAAGTCCGGCTGGCTTACTAGCGGTCACACTGGAGCACTCCGAGGTGGGACAAGCGGCACCGCGGGCACGTCATTCCCGCCAAACGTCGGCTACGCGAACGAGCTTACTTTCCGCAAATGTTGCTACGGTGGTTGCGCGAGGGGAACATTCAATCTTTTCGCATCAGCTGCACACTCCGCTTCTGCCTGCGGCTCCGGAGGCGAATCGGCTCTTATACGGCTGTGTCCGATCAGCACCATCTAGCGGTGGGGGGGAGAGAACACCCACGCCGTTATTGTAGGGTGTCTATAGAAACTTAAGGCGTGTTAGAACGCTCATTGGCTCGTTTTTAGAACCCTCATTTTGAAAGGAGTCAGACCATCGTCATCACCGTAGCGCACTAGAATGACTAGATCAAAAGCACCTGTACACAATAAGGGTAAAAACACACTGAAGCATGGATAAGAGAATGGATGGCATGGCCCTGAAATGCAGCGTTTCGATAGGTTTCCAGATTTCGGGAATTTCCGATTGCCCAATCGAAACGCTGCATTTCAAGGCCATGAAATCCACCCTCTTATCCATGCACACTAAAAACGTTGGGTGTAAAATTCAACTCAATATTGAGTGCTACATGAACATGTATATGGACATACTGTACATGTACCAACATTGGGTTGAATTTAAGCGTAACAACCAAATGTTACCCAACGTTGGGTAACCTGTGTTAATAACTGAGACCCAACGTTGGGTAGCTTTAACCCAGCATTTAGTTGTTACACTTAAATTCAACCCAATGTAACCCAATGTTGGTAATGGCATGAACATATAGCACTCAATATTGGGTTGAATTTTAACCCAACATTTTTAGTGTGTGCATGCCTCAGCGTGTTTTTACCCTAAGGCTAAGGACAGTTTGGGGGCATGAAATAGGTACATTAAATATCATGAAGCATGGCATGATCTGAATGCAGCATTCCGATTGGGAAATGGAAAATCCCGCCATTGGGAAACCAATCGTAACACTGCATTTAAGTTAATGCCTTTCATCATGCTATGCCAAATAACAGCGTGGAGCATGGGAGAATAAGCATAGGAATGAATTCCTGAAATTAACGTTTTGATTGGGAAATCGGAAGTTACCGCCATTGGGAATCCAATCGAAATGCTGATTTTAGGAATTCATTCCTGTGCTTATTCTCCCATGCCCTACGCTGTTCTTACCCTATATAAGGGTAAAGGCATGCTGAAGCATAAATAAGAGGATGGATGGCCTGGCTCTGAAATGCAGCATTCCGATTGAATAATCGGAAATTCCCGCCGTCGGGAAACCATTCAAAACGCTGCATTTCAAGGCCAAGCCATCCATCCTCTTATCCATGCTTCAGTATGTTTTTTACTCTATAGCTAAGGCGGTACAGAAACACCCTATTTTCAATGATAAACATTTGGGCGGCCTATATACAATTGTATAACTACAACTACAAGGCACATTTTTCTGCATATATGATGTACAAGCATAACGAACAGTTCGGCTAGCTGCATGGTCTTTCATTTATCCCAAAATATTTCATGACTCTTTATAACGAACATCAAATCGATATCGTAGGTCAGAAACGAAGAACATCATGTGTCATAAGATTCAGATTTTCATTGATTTATAAGATTTTTTTAAATTTTAAAACGTGTTGCGTATTAACGTAATTACATTTATGTAAGCAGCACGGTCGATTGGTCTAACCTTTACGATTCCGCGACATAAAAATGTGCTGCTTAAACTCGCTATAACAAGGACAATATCTTAAAAACATTCTAGCGTTTATTTATGGAGTACTAAAATAAATACAAAAAATTCTTCAGGATTTGGCAAAAAATTACATATCCGGTTTTGAATGGAAGACAGAATTACAATTAAGGGGAAAAAATTGTCATTTCAGTCGGTAAAAACTGCTAGTTGTAAAATTCTATGTAGAATATTTTTTTTCATATTTTCAGCTGAGTTCTCACAATTTTCATTAATACATAGTGTAAAAATGAATACTTAATATTCCTTTTCTCATTGCGAATCTCATACACAATTACAATCACACCAAATCCTTCATCGCTTTGCATATGAGCCATATGAGTTGTTGGGATTGTTGTTGGGTAGCCAAACTATTGAATTAAAAAAAATTAAATTAAAATTTAAACTGGTAGATACACAACTATTTATGAATTTATGCATGTATAAAATGATCAGATTTGGTTTTATCTACAATTTAATAAAGTAGCCTATATGCATATTGTTTTCTTCCATTTTAAGCAAATATTTTTTATAATTTATTTATTAGTTGGTACATGTTTATAATCTTTATATATTGTTTATACAGCATGTTGCACATTTTTGTATGTAAACATGAGCATGTATAAAGATATAGCTTGAAATATATTTGACTTTATTATGTACGGTATACTGCGAGGGATAATCTCAATTATAGGAAACAATATTTTTTTTTTGAATTCTCGTTATTTGAGATAAACTGCTACAATTCTAGGGAACATATTAATATTACAGATATATATATATATATAAGTATTCAACTTGATTTTAATTCCCATGTTTACGCATATAATATCACACTATAATTAAGAGATAAGCATAAGTTGCATCCTTCAAGATATTTTCTGATTTCGAATCATATATAAACTAGGAAAATCCTTTTCTGAATGAAATATTTGTCAACGATATTTTAATTCCCATGCACATAACTCTCAAGATAATCGAAATATTGTTTTGTCAAGTGATTGAGACTGTCAACAAGGTGATTAACCGAGATAACCGCAAAAATAGGCACCAGGCAGCAGAGTGGTTTATAAAGGGTAGCATCCAATTAAGAAGGTTATGGTTGACTTGAATCACTGCAGTGGCCACTGTGCACTTAGGTTGCCTGGAGATTTTCTTTCACGTGAAAAACTGTTCGTTTGTGTTATAAAATAATGAGTAAGTAAAACTAAAAATAAACAGATATAAACGCAGGGAAGCAGCACTTTATTTGGATGTCTTTGCCAAAGCTGAGAAGAAAACAGTTTACGAAGTTGTTTAAGAAATAATAAACACCTTGATGATGAGTTTCTACTGGAATTATTTTCGTTTCTCTTATTTGAATGGTCTGAAAGGGGGGAAAAAAACGCAATAGTCGAAACTGGAAAAGAATTTCCGGTTTTAAAAAATAAAGATGGCATGTTTAAATAAAGAGCTAGGCTTGTAGCCTTAGCGAGAAGATGAGCGGTAACCCTGGTCGAAATAAGTCCCAAATATCAGTAAAATCTTACTGATATCAGTAAATTCTATACTGATATCACTATAGAATTTACTGATATCAGTAAGATTTTACTGATATTTGGGACTTATTTCGACCAGGGAAGATGAGTTCTAATTTAATAAAATAATAGACTAAAATAATAAAATAAAAATCGGACAATTTTTTTTAAATTCTTTTGCAGGTGCACACGGGGAAGTGACGTTATTTCAGAAAAATTGGTTTCCTCAGCATGTACTTCTGTGTTTTCTCTTAATGTATACGGTATATCATGTAGCTATAGTTTAGAAGCTGAATACTCTCAAAGCACAGTAGTGGAGGGGTGACTTACCAAAAAATTAAATGTTTTAATCTTAAGCTTTTTAAGACGTGATTCAAAGAAGTTTTAGTCTTAAATCTTCAGATATTCTAAAAATGTTTGAAGTCTTAGTCTTAGCCATGTATTCTGTAAAAATTGTCTAAAAATCTCCTATTCTTATAAATATTTTTTAAATTGTCTTTTCTGATATTAATAGAGAACAACGCCGCAATTATTTCATTTAGAAGACCGGGCACCCCTAATTTTATGTGAAACTTAAGGCATTTCATTGTACAGAAAGTTCAATTAGACTGCTTATCAATCGGTGGTTTATTATTTTAACATTTTTCATTATAATCTGGGACGTCGAAAAGGGAGGGTGGAGGTAAAAGCGGCCATACGGGGGTATAATTATCGCCAAAATTACCTGACTCCTTTGTGGATGGCCCCTAAACGGAAATGTTATTTACATCTCGTGTATACAGTAGGCATATCTTAACGGCAATTCATTGAATTGCTACCACCAGGTGGTTTTACTTCTGGTTTGCAAAAATCGGCTTTTTCCGTTTTGTGTGGTCACGCATTTTATCCACTTGGCGCGCATGCGCAATATCTGTTAAAAAATATCCGATTTTTATTACGCCATAGACAAAGACAGAAAATGTGGCATATGGGCTATAGTGAGCCGACGTTAACAACGATCGACAGAACACGTCAAGCAATAGAGGGGATGGCAGGTTTACTTTAATCTTGACGACATTGGCAGCACCGGTTTTTTTTCCAATGCGCATGCGTGGTGTCGGTGGGGACGACGTTAATGGGTTTGTGGTTGAGGGGAGACGACAATTTCATTATTAGAGGGATTGACACGCCTCCCTTAATGCTCCCTTAATGTTAACCACATTGACAGCACTGTATGTTTTTCCAATGCGTTTTCGTTAAGGTAAATCAATTTAACGTGATTCCACAACGTCTTTGAGGATCATAACGACTTTTACGGCATGCGTAGTAGTGTGCTCATCGTTCTCGTTAAGATTAAAGGAAAACTGCACAATTCCTCTAAAGGCTGCTTTACACTGTAAAGCATTAGGCACTAAACCTCTGTCCTTAGGCATTGTGCCAGTTTTCGTGACGTCA
>JAQGCC010004682.1:0-12755 GCA_034698905.1 Xestoiulus laeticollis | reverse complement strand
CACGTTTTGCCACGGGTGGAAAACCCGCTTGGAAAACGTGGTGATAAAGCACCGTAGGTGCTCGGTTACCCGGTTCTGTATATTCCATTTCATGGTAATATATCTGTAAACTTTACCAGACTCTCTACAATTATAAACTTTACAGACATATTTCTATAAAATGAAATATACATATACATTAACAAAAAATGTAAACAAATAATAAAATATTTAAGCTATGTCCTCGAAGATTCCATTTGTTCCTAACAGTTTCCAAAATTACATTTAAAATAATTTAGAAATAAAGGCTTATTCTGGTATGCAACCCTTTTAAAAGTCTTAAACACTGCATGTGTTTAGCCAAGTCCGTTTTGAGCTAGGATTATCATTCATTTCTTGATTGCAGATAAAATTCACTTTTGAAAGGTCCCATGATGTTTAAAATAAGTCCATAACCGGGTTTGAATAACAATTTATATATATATATATATATATATCTTCATGATGCAAATATACTGTATGTGCAACATCCTTGAAAAAGAAAGCTAAAAAATTATCCTCACATTTTATGATTATACTTATAAACACATATACTTGAAAGTACAAATCTGAACACAAAATTACTCCTATTTCAGACCAAATATGCGAGTTACATCATAAAATGGATTAAACAGCATTGTTCAACTGCCGTTTGATCTTTGATGCTTAATTTTAAATGCACATCCAGTTGCATTACATGGATTTCAAGTAAAACACATTTCGGGTTTCCCCGCCGACGTGGTTCCTGCTAAGATTTTTGCGACTTCTTACTTTTATTTTCTTTCCGCCTTATGGTGGCCTTGTTTTCGCTTCCCCTTTTTTTCACTGTGTCCCGTCTTTGCAGACTGAGCAGAGCAAAACTAAAGAGGGAACTAGCACTTGAGCTCGACGAGCCAGAGGCAGCAGTAGAAGACCCATCCCCACTATTGCTGCTGGTTGCACCTGCTGTGGGGTCATGGCTTGTTCCACTGCTAATGGTGGTTTGCAGGCTCTCCCGACGATGGGCCTGTATCGAGGGCGCAGTTTCTCGCAGGGGACCATACCCTTGAACAGTTTCCTGGCGCTGTAAGAAGCCGTGGCCATGGCTTGGAGAATAGGAGTCCTGCTGTTGGCGCTGCAGCGTTCGACGACATTCTTGCAGATATGCCGGTTGAATCCGGTACATTCCACTGTTGGCTTGGTGCATGAGAGTTTCAAGGATGCGCTCGTTGCGAATGGCTTTTGTTGGCAATACCACCTGCAATTGACCAAGATCAAGAATTGATTGCGTGAGTCGAACAATGATTAAAATCTTAAAGTATTTATCACTGTCACAGCAATATTTAATAATATTGAACACTTCGATGTTTGATACAGTGAAACCTTTATATAACGGCCCTCCATATAGCGTACAACCTGGAAGATGCGTACACCTATGGTCGGCACGGATCGATTTTATAGAACAAACTCACCTTATATAGCAGATTCCCTGCGAAATGTGACTTGCGTACTCTATTCCTGGGACAAAATGACGACTTTACCTTTGCATAGCGTACTTTAAGAGCATTCGCCAATGCAATAATTGGTGAAATATTTCACCAATTATTGCATTGGCGAATGCTCCCATTGTGTCACATATGTGACACAATGGGAGTGGTAAATCCAAAACTGTCACGCTAGGCCCATGTACTAGTACAATGTAAGGCCCTGTGCACACGGGGCAATTGTTTTATGATAAAAGTTGCAAACCAGTTTTTGTTGCAACCAATTTGCAACCGAAGCGGAACCTGTGTCCGCACACGGTGGTGGGACCAGTTTCATTCAGGTTGCAACTGGGAATACAAATTGTTAAAACCGGGTATTTCCCCTATCCCCTCCCTCCCTCTGTAAACATTTTTGTGATGTTTAAACTGATAAATATCATCATTACAGGTTATAAGTCATTTACAAAGTTTCAATAATTTGTCATTTGCTACCATTCTTATTTTTAAACATTATACCCGCTCACCTGACATGTTTAAACCGAGTTCAGCAGCCACCTCTCGCCATGCTTTTTCAGTTATGTCCTTTCGTGAATATCCAGAAAGTTTATAGTTGTACAACACATTGTGTTTTTCAACAACACCAACAAATTTTATGTTTAATTCCTGGTCACACATGCTGTCCGCTTGTGTGAAATTAGCAAGGCCGCCAATTGGTTTCGTTTCCCTACAGTTAAAACGCAACTGCGACCATGGATCCACGGTTGCATGCAACCAATTTGAAAACGATTTCAAACTGATTGCATCGTGTGCTGTTCCTTACCCAATTGCATTGGCAAGGTTGACAAACAGTTGGAAGCCAAATTGGTTTGCAACTGCATTTGTCACAAAACAGTTGCCCCATGTGCGCAGGGCCTAAATGTCAAGGGTTTTGCCAAACACAGAATTCCCTATCAATATCCTTATCTCTACAGCAACGATTGTTAGGGAAAAATGAGAATTAAAGCTGCTGATCAAGGTACCTAATGAGGAGGTACTTTGAACAGCAGCTTGATCTGATGCTCAGATGTAACTATCTGTGGTACCAATCCCAGACTTGTAACGAAGCTTTGGTCTCAAGCAGCTCCATTTGTGCAACTGTGGTACGGGGGTAGTGTTACACTACATTAGTCAGGAAATATACATTATACATTAGAAAAGGGATCGATACAGAGCCCCTACATGAACACCTGCACAACACATTTAAAATGGCTTTATCTACAGGTAAAAACGTAATGCTATTTCCCTAATTAATAATACTAATCAATTAATTCAATTAATCAATGTATTAATAATAGTCAAATCTTCAAATTAATGTTCAATTCTGTAGCATGTACATGTATGGTCATCGCGTTTGCCGAACCACCATATAGCAGATATTTCCAAGTGGGTCCCATGGCTCGGACCCAAGCGAGTATGCTTAATATACAGGTTTCATGTGTACTAATGATCGATTGAGTATTCTATTGTATGTTAAAGTGATTGAACACTGTGAGGAAGAGTCGAAGTCTCATATTTTTTACAACCTCTCGCCTACTTGGAGGTCACGCAGCCCGACTGGGCATGTCGAATTCATTGACCTTTGGCCAGGCTGCTATGCTGGCTGAATGTACGTGACTACGTGACTAGCTTAATTAGTATAGGCATTGGATTGATTAGGCAATGCGTACAGCCTAAAGTGACTCGTGACCTAGGGTCAGCCCCATTCCAATGCTATATGGCCGAATGCCTTAGCATTGTGAAAGGAATGAGGATGGCGCCACTGTCTCCCTGGATTGTATAAAAAGGAGCATAACTCAATCAACCCAGTATCACTGGGGGTCAGTCCTTGGTAAGTGGTCCTGGGTGTCAGGCCAGCTAACTTGTATGCAATTAAGCTTTTTGCTAGTTATAGTCTAGCAATGTTATGTTATCGAACTGTTAGTCAGCTAAGTAATTTTGTTTAGTTAAAACTGTTAGTCAGTTTAGTGATAAAGTTAAGATAACTTAAGCTGTTTTGCCATTCAAGATATAAACATTTCGTTAAATTAAGACAACGTGCGTCGTTTATACTGTTTCCCCGTATGTCGGAGGACTGGCACCGTCTCACAAACACAATGCATGCTATCGATACACATGAAGTAATCACAAGGAATCAGACTAAATAACTTCGAAGTTGAAGTTGTTGTTCAAAAAATGCAACATAAAACCTTTATAGTAAATATTATTTCTAGAATCAGGGTAAAAACACAGTGCTATCAGCGATTAAACAATCGCTTCATTCTATAGAATGATTTTTATAGCAGCTCTCCACCAAAAGCACCACGGCCGTCAGAGGCGTGTGGGCCATGGTACTCTTGGTGGACAGTGTATCCTCTTCACACACATTTTGCGGCCTCCACGCAACCGGCGCGAGCAGTTGAAATATTTAAACTTTTTTGCGCCACACGCTCCCAACGCTGGGTTGGCGCATGTGCATTGCGTTTTCAGAACCAAAAAAAAAATATTGAGAGAAGTTAATTTTTGAAGTTAAATCACGGCCATGTTTTTATGATTCCTCTATTCAAGATTATAGAGATTTTCCAAGCATACGATTAATTATTGTTCATGCTTCAAATATATATACATGTAGATTAAATGCAACTTTTGGATAGCAAGCATTGTAGTATGTGATTGCCCTAATTCAGGGGCAGTCTTAAATTGGAAATTCTATATATTTCTGAAATTGATACACTTGAAAAAAAACACTTATTTGTTATGAATAAAAGTTATGAAAACCTGACCATGTATTTGTTTAGCAAAAGTTAAAACAAAATTGCAGTTTTCTAATTATACACCAGGTTGCATATACATGTATAAACATCTTATGTAAATACTTCTTATAGGAGGTACATGCACAATTTGATTCAGCAAAGACTGATAATGTCAAAAAACTAAACATCAAAGTTTTCAGAGTTTACGATTAATGTCTGTTCCTGCTTCAGAACAATACCATATATTGAACAGGTCCTGCATTTTTAAAATAAAGCACCGTAGCGCTTTTACTGCCAAGTGCCTGGTGCGCGAAACACGCTCTCCACCAGAAGCGCTGTGAGCACGGTGAGCGATGCGAATGTGCTGCTTGGAGCTGCGTGAAGCGTCGCACCCTACACTTTTGGTGGAGAGCCGACTTAAAAGACATGCCTGCGATTCGCGATGCACCCGCACATAGTAATCGGCGCATCAAAGAATTGCGCATCACATCATTCTAGATGTCTTTTCTAGAATCATTCTTGCTTTCAAAGATTTCTGATTTGGTTTGCCCATTCACGTGATTTTGTCGTCTGCATTATTCAAGTGTGCAGACGAAAAACGGGAAATAGTTGCCAACCAATGAAAACTCTCTATTTCAACGTTATGTTATATTGGGATGCTCCACTATGTGCGAGCGTATTGAAAAACAAAATTTTCATTTGACGTCATTGAATTCAGAATCAATCTAGATTTATTTTAGAATGAAGTGATTCTTTAATCGCTGATAGCACTAAAACACTATGTTTTCACCCCAAACTTTTCTAGAATCATTCTTGATTTTAATGAGTTCTGAATGGCATATCAAAAACAAGAAGTTCGATTGCAATCATTGATTCCAGAATCATCCCAGATTCATTCTAGAATGAAGCAATTCTTTAATCGTTGATAGCACTATAAGCACTATGTTTTTACCCTTAAGCTACAAACAAGTGTACATATAAAATGGTGTGATTAGGTTAAAAATTGTGTTCCTCTCTCATTCCAAATGAGAAGAGATGGGATTTAGCCATAATAACCCATCCTTTGCACAAGAAATGGTCCCATAAGGTGGAGGAGGAATAATGGCTTCGGTTGGCACAGCATTGTTGAATGTACGGACCTTTCCTCATAGCTCATGGGAAATTCCTATCTAATTAAGGACAAAATTGACTGTTTACACAGAGTAGATGTCAATACAGCAATGCTAGATGACTAAAGTGTGGCACACATGGACTGGCCTGCATGCTCTTCAGAAATTGTATCAAATTGGCATCAAACGCCCGACACAGTAATTGGTCCTGCTTTCTTCTCAATCCCAGGGTGCGGGTTTCGATCTCGGTCGAGGTTGGTGGGAATTTTCGAAAAAGCAAAATTTCCTAAGTGGCGGCTCTTTCGAACGAGAGTTTAACTTTAAACCGAGGTTCTGTTTAGGCTAGATTTCCCTTGTTTACTGCAAGTTAAAGATCACCCCAATGAGGGTGGAAGGCCCCCCTTATAGGCAAAACTCTTCACCAAAAATGCCGTATTCCTGGTATTGGTGTTTTAGCCCTCGTTTTGCATAGGTAGGCCAGCATTAAAAATCATCACAAACAAACAATCTGTCACCTTGCCCCCTGCCACATGGCATTCTATATGCTGACTGTAGGGTAATAAATTGAATTGAATTGAATTGGCTTAAAACCGATTGAACATGCTTATGAATTTTTTGAATGGGAAGTTGCTTCCCATCAACTATCTTTGCTGAGTCCTGCAGACTTGAAACATGCTTGACATGAGGAATAGATAAGAATGCCACAAGAATGCCTCTACAATCTAATGCCACGCAGATGTACTATGGTCATTTAAGTTCATTGGGTTCCTACACACCTTCTGACAGCCCCTTTTAATATTACCCTTATTCATACTTTCCTGACACACATCTGCTTTTATAAAATTTTGAATTATCCCCTAATTTTAATGCATTTATATATTACAAGCTGGACTACAACGTAACATATGTTACCTCCGGGCTCCCTCTTTTGGGCATATGACGTCTATCAGACCAACAGTACCTCCGCGGGAGTGGTATATATATGCGGTAAGATCAATTGGGGATCGTTAAGGGGATTTAATTGGTAGCGTTTGAGTTCCCTTTGCTTCTCGGAGACGCTAGGGATCCTGAAACCCCTACCATCTATGAGGTATATCTGACGTAATGGTGTGGTCTTCCTTTGCATATATGCATCAATAATCAGCCTGATTATTGTTAATTACAAGGTTTTTTATTTCAAGTCTTACAAACATATAGCTAAATTCCAATACACATTACTAATTATACATGTGTGTACTTAAGCAAACGGCATGATGGGGTAAAAAGGCCTAAACTCAGGACATTCCCTACTAGAGCTACACTTAACACCTAAGGCACCATGGGCCTTAATGTCAGCTAATAGTGAGTCTTCATAGGCCACTCTACCATTAGGATTCATTTCGAAACCACCATACAACTATAATGCAATCAGGTCTAAGCTACGGGGTAAATAGTCTCTGTACTATACATAGGAAAACACTATAAGCCTACAGTTGTAATCTTTTATATAATGCTAAATGAATATGAACGAATTCATTTTAACGGGGGGTGTAGACCGTCCAATGTTATGTAACACACACTGTGTCAAGATCAAGAACGACGGTTCTTGTCCTTCCTCCCACTGATTTCTGCTGGATCATCCTTGAAGATGATTTCCATATTTTTGCATTTTTGTCTTCTTTTTGACTTTTACATCCTTGTGGTCATCATTTACATAAGTAGGTGGTCTCTCCTCTTTGGACCTAGGGCTTTCTATGGTCTGGGAGTGTTAGGGGACCTATTTGGTCTGTGCAGATTCTAGAGGTCTCAGGCTCTCTGATGGTGTTAGGATAGTGTCCTTACGACTTGGGGTTCCAGAGTTTTCATCCCGAACATGGATTTCCCTCCAGGGTTTTGACCTTTCCCTGAACTACTTTGAGCATGGGCTGGTCCAGGGTCTTACTCTTGGGGTCCATCTGGTATTTGTTTTTGTGCAATTTTTATGACCAATTTTTATGATCAAATGTCACAATGCCACCTGTCCGGAGGAACTCTGCTTCCAGGCTTCACGAGATTCCGTCTCCGGCCTCTAGTCTGGATGTGCCCGCATCACGACTTTTTAGAATGCACCTAAATGATGCACTCTTTGTGCATCATTGGTCGGCCCCACGGATCTTTCTATTAATCATTCT
Source organism: Xestoiulus laeticollis (assembly GCA_034698905.1). Classification (NCBI taxonomy): domain Eukaryota; kingdom Metazoa; phylum Arthropoda; class Diplopoda; order Julida; family Julidae; genus Xestoiulus; species Xestoiulus laeticollis. Next base: position 5,247 of record JAQGCC010004682.1, on the reverse strand, counting down.
GCCATCCGATGAAGGATGGTCGTGCTTCACCATTCTGCTGCTGTTTTCATATATGGAGTGCCAGTGGGCCGGTCAGCACAGGGCCCCCACTGAAGAACGACTGCGTCCATTCTTCTTTGACCTGTTAGGGTCTGTCGGTTGCTTAGGGGCCATTGCAACCCCCACCATCTTCCAGCCTTATGGTTGGAACTAGATACCTACCGCTCCGATGTCAGCTCCTGCTACCACTTCTGTTCTGGCCAGTCCCAGAGCGGGACCCTCGTCGCCTCTTTCATCAAGGCTAGGTGCAGCTGGAAGGACACCGCCAGCAAGGGATTCATTTTCACCTCCAGGATCTCCACATCGTAGGCAGCGGGTGCCAACCTCTGCCCCATGGCAGTTCCTTTCACATACGGCGAGGCATTCATCGACCCCGCCAACAGAGGATTCCTCTTGTTACCCCTCTCAGCCCTTAGGGGTAAGAACAGAAAGCTGACCAGAGCTCCAGTTGCAGTTAGACAGCCTCTGTTCTACGGAGGAATTCCTTGCATTCCTGCAGTCATCAAAGGAGGAACCGGGAGCAATCTAAGTGTGGTTGCTCCCCCTTTGGACTGCTCCGATGCCGACCTTCATTTCGATTTTGAATTATCGCAAGGATGACCCGGTGGCCTACTCGGAGACCACAAAAAAAAAGCTAAGTTCTCTCTTTTTTATATATTGTTTTTTCTTCTTTGGTCGGCTCTCCTGGCCGCAACACTTATCTACTTTTTCATTTTCCATCAAAACGTGATTGGGATTACAATTCACTCCATGCAAACATGGTTAGGATTATCAAAGTTGGATTTTAACCCATACTTTGGAATGAAAATGGTTCTATCAAATGGTTTTAGCGTAAGGATTTATGTTTCCAAATAAACATTTTAAAAATCATAATCGACAAATATTTGGCTGTTTTTAGGCTTTTTTAGAATATTTCCTTTATTTGGGATATTGTCAGTAGGTATTAACGTTATTTATGTATTTGATTACAAATAAACGGCCAATATTGCATGCTTATTTCTTATTGCACTGCCACATTTTCCACTTTCAAGCATTGCCTATCACAGCGCATTCAAGCGACATACATGTAGGTAACATCCTAACAATTGTTAAGGAAGGTGTAGAAATACGTTTATAAAGGATAAAAATTTGGGGAAAGGGCTAGTGTATATTTAGTTCGATTCAATTGAATTCCTTGCAGTCAGCATGTAGTGTGCCATGTGGCAGGGGATCAAAGTGCCAGAATTTTTAATGGGAATTAAGAGTATACGGTCGTGGCCGATTTTTGGGGAACTATCCCGGCATTCGCCTTTCACGTGCCTATATAATGTAGGCGATTAATGGAGGTTGTGGGAAACCACGAAAAACCACAACCAGAATAGCCGACCGGGGTTTGAACCCGGGTCTCCCGAAATCAAGGAGCTGAGCATAACCACTAAGCCAACCTTGTCGGTTAACATGAATAATAAACACCCCTATTGCAGTCTACGTTGTGTAGACCCCCATTGTGCGTGTACCAAATGTGGTTTGTAATTTTGTTTCTTGTAGACATGTTGGAAATGTATAAAAGGTTTAGCTTTTGTAATGTTACATAATGCGGCAGTTACATCCGCACCGCAAGTTTCACAAGAGGCAGGTTCCGCTGGTCAGGATTGTTTCCTGACCAATGCAACACCGAATGCGCCGAAGAAGCCTGTTTCAATGGACGACAAGGCGGTACAGGCGGATTATGGATACGCCTGTGAATCTATGGATTATAAGCGTCAGGCTGAATATCTTTCAAATCGAAAATTAAAGGCGGAAAAGTATTCAGATAAACTTGCAGTGATAAGATGTGACTTGGACCAATGGCAAGGCGAGATTAAGGCTTAAGAGAAGGACCAACGACGAGCGCAACAAGTTGACCTTAACTGTAAACTGGCCGTGGGGAATAAGGACAGAGCAGATGATCAAGCATAAAGAAAAGATGTTAGAGGAGGAGGCGGTCGTCTGGCGTAAAGCGGAGGCTCTTACAACAGAAACACCCCATGCAGTTTTGTTAACATGGGCCTTACAAGGTCTTTCATTGTATGGTGTACTTCACTTTGCTGGTAAACAAAAAGTCATCATATACTTACATCAACTAGTTATAACATTCATTGTTGGTGATAGGCTTCCAGTTATTTCAGCTCAGACAGTCGCAGGGCTAGCCACGCCACCCTCAACTAAAAGATTTACTTTTGCCGCAATCTCAGAGGTGCCTGTGAGTCTTTTCTCATTAGAGGTTTGAAATATACATCACCCTTCATGGTGCGGCCACACTCCCGTCAGACAATGTGCGGATGGTACGCCCGCCCAGAGCATTGACATACATACAAAACTGCATAATGTGTGGATGTTCATTCGTGAATGCTGGCGAATACGGCGATGTCACCTTAAACCGTTTGTTACCATGCACCGGGAGATATGCATCCCCGTTTCTGATACCTTTGGCAATCTCCACTATAATGCAGCACAAGGTAGGCTTGTCGTGTTTTTCAACTTTGTTGACACGTGTCTGTCATGATTTTATAATAGTGCCAAGCCCTCGTTTATTTTTATCATAAGAAATACATATCATGTTGTGATAAGTTGTTTTTCCCGTCACCCTGTAGTGCAGTGTAGTGTGGGTGGTTGTGGGCACCCTGTACCGCGCTGAGGTGCAGGGTGTCACTGTAAAGTCGTTGTTTTGTTGTGGGTACTACTGGGAGTTTAGTGGCGCCACTTGTTTAGTATATAAACAGAAGGCACATGTCTGACCCCTGACCTTCCTCCATTTTCGACAGTAGATTACTAATCTCCGCCTGATGGGTCAGACAAGTGCTTCCATGTGTTCACTGTTCACAAGTTTTGTTTTTTCTTCAAATCGATTTCATGCTGGCAGATTCGCCACCTGCCATCATTTGAACTGTAAGTTTACCGTATTATCAAAGTTAAAATAAACTTGATTGGCCCGGAACCTTTTGTCCACTGCTTGCATTACCAATCATCACAAGTGTTAGCAGAGCATAGTTCCATGCTTGCAGTTAGGACACCATAAAATCAAATTTTACCATAAAACAACATAGACAACAATGGAATTGCAACAACACTGTTAGCAAACAAAGAAAAGAAAAAAAATCGAACTCAACCTTTTGTGTATTGGCGCCGCCATCTTGGTTTGCACTTGCAATTTTTTGACTCGAACTCGAAAGCTCGACTCGATTTCGAGTCGTTCTATTTCGAACTTGATGACTCGTTTTTTCGAGGATTGACGTTTCTTCAACTTCTACGAACTGTAGGGTGCCTGAAAACGTTAGAGCACCAAATTTTCGACGTTCCTAAAGTGTCAAGCGTTTTTTAGTGGTTTCGGACCAAGTTTTGACTGTGTCATCACCGGATTTGCCGGTAATTATCGCCGCTGAAATTATTCTGCTCGCAGTATCCACTGCTGGAGCTCATCGTTGCTGCAGCTATTGCCGGACCTGCCGGATGAGATGACCATGAGTTGGTAGCCAGCCCCAGAACTACTGCCCAGCCACCACATGGACCCACCAACACGAGGACCTAATGAAGGACAACAAGGTGACCGGATATAGGCTGTTTCCGGACCTGTGCTCAACTTTTGCGGACATTCGGCTGGAGTGCGTGCCACTTAATTAAGATAGAAATAGGCAATCGGGACATGAACGTACATCTTCCAACCGTACATGAATACTCAAGTGTACGGCCATTGACTTAATTGAACAGGGCGTGGACCAGCCCAGAGCCAACTCATGAATTTGAAGTATATGGTCCGAGTTGAACATGCCAATTATTTGCGTGTTGCTTGTTTTGAAAGAGCCCCTATTGGTAAAAGAGAAACTAGGGAACAAGTTTGGTCTGATGATGGAACCCAGGGAAAATGTCCTCTCTTTTGGGAAGCTCACTGAGGCCAATTACCCCGCGTGGAAATTGGTTATTTGGTCTTATTGAATGCACAGCAGTGTTATCGACATAACCTGGAACAAAGGCAGCCGAGGAGTTCTCTATCCGAGAACAGAATGTGTGGTCTCTCTTAGCCTGTCGGAAAACCTTAAGCCATTACTTAATGCTGTCGACACAGCCCAAGAGGCATGAAACCTTATGCGTAAACAGTATGAACCATCTTCCTCATGGGGTTAGTACATTATTTTTCCCATGCTTTTTGCCGTAAGGAAGGATCCGACTGAGACCATGGGGGTTTATCTGTCACGAGTTGCAGACATCGTGGCAGGTTTGACGAGACTCGGTGAAGTGGTGAATGAACGCATCATTACGGTCATCATCTTGATTGGGCTGGGTGGTGCGCACGATGGTCTTGTGCAGAACCTGTTTCAAATACCAGCCGACGAGCTTACCGTATAAAAAGCCGGGAGGCCCTGCTGATTGAGAAGAGTCACCTCCAACTCTGTGGAGCAGCGGCAGGCGGAAATGGCAAGGGCGCCATAGGATTACAAACCACTCGTACCGGTAGTCGTCAGGGACGACAACAGTCGAAAAATACTAGTGTGTTTTAATTGTGGCACCTGGTCATATGGCAAAGGGATGCATGCCCCCCCCCCCCGAATAAAGTTCGCATCTTCAGAAAGTTCTCCCGGCAACCAGCAGCAACAGAACCAAAAGCGTGCTGGTGGTACCCAAGCACGACAGCATTCAGGGTCGTGGAGCCGTCGCAAACGAGGTGGGAAAAATACCCAGCCCAAAAAAGATAAAGGCCCAGGGGGATTCTTTTTTGGCGCAAACTTAACGGGGTTATACGCAGATCAACGTTTCTAGAAAACTGAGGTTATTGTTTATTCTGGCGCCACTCACCACTTTTGTAACGACCGTAAGCTCTTTACGGCCTATCGCTGTTGATTCTATCTCCGTCCGCCAGGGTTCTGGCTCGATGGAGGCTGTTGGAGAGGTTACAGTAACGATATGGTACTGTGTTGGGACGGAGGGCAAGATACTAACAATGGTCATGCCGAACGTTTTGCACGTCCCCGTGATCTGTCGAAATAGATTATCTGTTCTGACACTTGAAGAAGTTGGTTATAAGTTCCACTTCGTGTCCCCATATGTTCAGATGATAGACCCTCAACGTAACATGCTGGAACTTAAGCCCCAGAACCGTTTGGTGTGCCTAAGCTCTTTGATGAATTAATCTCCTGTGAGTAATGTTGTTTATGAAATCCGTTTAATAACAACTGAAATTGAACTGAAATTTAA
>JAQGCC010004681.1:0-12756 GCA_034698905.1 Xestoiulus laeticollis | reverse complement strand
ATTATAACAAGTAGTTTTTTTGAAAGTATGTATCAAAATTTCCCCATAGGAATGGGGGTGTGCAGTTCAGCCTTAAACAGAAAATGAAATTTGATTAATACGACAAACGTTTACTTAGATGATTACACGGCTTGTCATTTCCACTGTCTCAAGTGCAAATAGTCCTATACATTTAGACCTCCCACTGTCCCAAAGAAGGCTTTTAAAAGCATCTCGTTCAATGCCAAGCTGGTAAAATTCCGAAAAACTTCCAGATAAGCCCACACAATAATGGAGAAGCAAGATCCGCGTATTACCATCATAAAATCGAGATAATTGTCCTTATTTCACCCCCACAATTGCAGTTAATTACCCTCCATTGTCTTGCGTTTCCCTTATTTGCATTTATTCTCTCAACACGCACAGTGGGTAAAGCAGGGATACGGTAATTTTCACGCAAATTGCACATATAAGCGTCACATTCAAAATATGCCCTAATTAGCATTGCTCCTAACGTTAGAATCAACTTTTCCGAAAGTGCTTCAACTTGTATTTCTTTACTTCCGATGTCGATCTTTTTCTAATTTTTTTTTTTCAAAAGATTTCCATTGTGAATTCTTGAAAAGGGGAAGTGACTCGATGTTAATGGCTTTACAATTGGAGAGTGCCATTGAATGGTGGCATTATTAAGGGTCGCTTTGTGTTCTATTTAAATTAACCCAAGTAGCACTCAACATTGGACCTCGAATAGCAGAATATTGGAGCAATATTGGTTAAAGTGGCAACAATTGGCCAATGCAACCTACACACTAAAAACATTGGGTTAAAATTCAATCCAATATTGGGTGCTAAATGGACATGCCAACATTGGGGTGAATTTAAGTGTAACAACCAAATGTTGGGTCAAAGTTATGAACACAGATTTTGATTAAAATAATCCCAGAATTGGATAAATATGAAAGTTATGAACACGAATTTTGGTACCGTTTCTCTAAATATGTCCAGAATTGGGTAAATATGAGATTTGCGTTATTTATAATAAAATTACCCAATTATGAACTGATTATAAGTAACACAAAACTCACATATACCAAATTCTGGGCATATTTTAACAAAAATCTGTGTTAATAACTGTGACCTAACATTGGGTAGATTTAACCCAATATTTGGTTGTTACACTTAAATTGAACCAAATGTTAACCCAATGTTGGTATGTCCCTATAGCACTCAATATTGGGTTAAATTTAAAACCGATGTTTTTAGTATATATATTGGACGGATAGTGGCCCATTGAAGCTTACTAGGTAATACTGGGCCAATATAATGTATATTGGCCCAATTTATTTACCATTGTAGGTTACATTACATATTGATAACAGAAGAGGACCAATATTGTGCAAAAATCTATTCCAATATAGGTCTATTTATTGTGGCAAAATGTTAACATTGCAATATTGTGCCAAGATTGAAAAATGCGTTTTGTCTATAATTGGCCAATATTGAGTGCTACTAAGGAAGCGTTAATGGAGAGCAATCCTTTAGAATCCAGTTGCAGATGCATATTTTGGATGGAACTGCTTTTATATCGCTCCATAATCTCTAATTTCCGTTAGGTTGTTTGCATTAGATAAATTAGCACTTTTGCCATTGCTGCGGTGGAGAGGTGCTGATGAAAATGCTTGTTTTCTGTCTTTCTTCCCAATGCGATGGTTGACTAATGAGGCAATTAATCATAAGCTATTGGATCCTGTCCAATAAGCCACTCCAAGTCCTGTTTGTTCGTATCTTCTCAACCCTTTCGCAACAATAAACTCGACGTATGAAATAGGGGAGGAAAATGTTATGTTGTAACCTGGTAGGAAATTCGTACTGATATTTACGGTTGTTGTTCGTTATTAAGACTCATTTAATCTTCAAACAACATTAACGGTTATAATTGTAACAGTCCTTTGAAACATGCTACCTTTATTAGCCTTATTCTACTTCAGCACCCCCTGGTGACGTATCAACCTTAATTACATAGTTGTTCCTTAATTGTTGAGTGCCCACTGTCACAAATGCATGAAGGGTTGAAATTTGAAGTCTCGAGTTCATTTTAGAATCTCACATCTCAATTTTAGACTATTTATTAAAATATTTTATTTAACTTCGCATGAACGGTGTATGCTTGCTTGTCTGTTTGTTTCGACTCCTTTGAGGTCGTTTTTAACCAATTTTCAAAAGTCCTATAGAGCCGAAATTTAATGTGCAGCTCTCTCTCCGATGAAATTTTCTTCTATCAAAATTAAGTATAGTTTGTTGACATTATATATGCTCAAAAAATTGCCATTTTAAATGAAAAAATGCATTCATTTCACTACAGAGCATTCATGCGACCTGAGCGCCCCCTAGAGTCGATTAACGTAAATAAAAGGTTTTTCGACTACATATGGCAATATTTGCTGACTTCAGGGTAATAAATAGAATGAAGGTTATACCTTAAGAAATCTGGTTGCATTTCGTTGAATAATTTCAATTTACAATATTGATAGATGCACAAGGATACATGTATAACTTAATTTACTGCATGGTATAGGAGTCAAATTCAGTATTTCGACCGCAATATTACAGCCACCCTGTTATGTTACCTACTGAAAAAGTTCCATTAGCTTATGGGAAGACATTAATACTGTAAGAGCGAGCATCAATCCCTAAGGCAGATTTAATTCAGAGAAAATTCAAAAAAAAAAAATGCGTGGTCTTGAATTTATAACACAAACTGAGAACTTCTTTAGTTATATTGGTTTTCCTTATTATTTTTCTTAGTGCATATTTGAAAGTGCTCGGCGAAGCTTCATATGATCACATGCATGTAGTTAAAGAATACGAGTTGATTAATAATTCGGGCCTTATATTCCATTTCTTAAGATATAAAAGGAGGCTTTTCTTAAAATTGAGATTATAATAGTGCTTTCATAGCACGATATGCGGTTTAATTTTATATTTAGAAATCCATCTCTGCGGTATTTTTACTCATCGCTCAAAACTCAAAAGCGATCTTCTTAAGAAGATCATATCCAGCGAATAGTACATTATTATAATGCGATACGTTTCTGCGATAAAAAATATTAAAGCTTTATGTTCAATATTTTCTTATTAAGATTATAAAAAGCTGATAAGAAAGGCTGCGAGGGAAGATGCAGCACGATGAAATCATCTCGCATTATATGATATCTAAGTAAATTTAACGAATTAAAATCCATTCCTATTTTCAAATTGGTTAAGATGCAAGTATGCAAATCTAGCGCTGAATTTCTACAACAGTAATTTTTTTTTTCAGAATTAACGTCTTTTAAAATTTGAAAATAATAAAGATGTAAGAAATAGGAAAGAACTTAAACATGGCTACACAAAAACTATATTCTAAATAAAGTATTTTCATTTTTAAAACTTATATGGAAAGCATTTGTTAAGGCTGAATAAACACCCCCTTTCCTATGGATAAAATTCTGGGGGAAAAAATAGGTAAAAATACTGTGTTCATAGATCTAGTGCACAGAGATCATGTTTTATTATGAAAATGGCCCTTAAATTTTAAATTTAATAAATAAGAATAAATTTTTAATTTCATGGGGATCTCACGTGGCTAAGTCTTTGATGCCACCTGGTGTCAGCTCCAGCGTTTTTCGGAATTTGAATTTTGTTACGAGATCAACAAATTAATTATACCAATTAAGGTGTGTATTTTAATTTTAAAGCTTGACTTATTTATCTAGCTATAGGGCATAGATACAACGCCTCTTTAATATTAAGCAAGTAATCAATAAATTTTCGAAATGCGACGATAAATTGCAGGTAGCTGACACCAGGTGGCAGCAAGATCTTTGGCAAAACACCGCGAATTTTTAAAAAAAACCATCTAATTTATTAATTTTAAAAATAACCAGATATTTTCATAAAAAAACATGGTCTCTGTACGCTAGATCAATGAAAACAGAATTTTTTTCCCCAGAATTTTAATTAGAAAAGACGCTGGGCTCGTCAAAAAAATTCCCCATATATGAAAGGGAGTGTTTAGTTCAGCATTAAAACGATTTAAACATTACTGCACATCTTTTGAAAATATGGAATATCATTGTTTGGAACACAAATCTTGGAATAGAAATATCTTCACATTGTCGACACGGTGTGACATCACCCATGATCCTGCTAAGTGATTAATCCCTAGAACATGAACGTTAGGTAGATTAAGTTCCAATATCAATATCACAAACGAGACTTGGTATATAGAGAATCAATCAGAATGTATACGATATATATACGAAATGTAGCTTTCTTAGCCAGTATTAGAGTGCCTTGAATTGAAAAGTGGATTGGATTTCAAAGTTGTTGACACAGTTGCTTACAAGAAAAGTTAATTTCCGATTACAATACTTTGCAGTCTGCTGGCAGCATTAATGTCAAAAGTGGCGCCATCCATGTCAAGAGTCAAGGCTGAGAACTTCTATGGACGTCGCTAACTCAAGTAAGAAATAAGAGATCGCCCTTTAAACCTATTCTTCGACTTAATTTTAAATTATTTCACTTATTTCAAGCTGGTTGTGTAAAATAAAAACAAGACAATACCACATGGCATCCATTTTAAAGAATCAAACACCCTGGTACAAACTATTTTGGGTTATCATAATCTTAAAGCTTAATGTTGCTATACGGTATATGCTTAGGAAATATCAAAATTATTAAATACGACTGATGCCTACATATAATCATTTATAATAGAAATATGCAATAATTAGGGTGGAGCAAATAGGACCAAAAAAAATTAAATGGCAGGGGTATAGAAATTTTATACGTGCTAATTGGTTTCTGTGCATTAAATTTCATGCCCATACATGGGTTTTAATGGTTATTCCAATGGCGATGAAAAATTCAAGGATTTTACATTTCAAGTAAAAGCAAATAGATGGCACCAACATCCAAAACAGAAAACCTGCACAAAGTGCAAGTTATTTATCAAAAAATTCTCCAAATATACATTATACAATATTGTAAATCTAGGCCATTCTTGAGGCACCTAATATTCTTAGATTCCTTCATATATTTTGCACACAGTACGTGACCACCAAACAAAAGTTTCCGACCCCTGCCAATCCACCCTAATAACATATGTAACCTATTTAAAGTTCGTAGTGTATGCAATGTTCTAAAATAAGAATTGTCTTAATTGCTGTACACGGTTTCCATAAATAATGCATGGCTTTCGCCATGGAATAAATTTACAAATATAGTAAATAAAGAAAACGTTTTAATAAAATATGAAATAAGAAGAGTCTCTAAGGTAAATTAAACGCATTTCCAGTCATCAACTTAACACTTAAAAGACCATTGGCCTCTCAAATTCTACAAGGGTAAAGCAACAATGATAATGATGCTATACATGGCAATGCAATACATGAGAGATTGATAATTTATTTGATGCATAGAGTAATAAGCCCACGTATATATTTATTGCTAAAATAAACTTTGTTTGCCTTCGTATTATGAAGCAGCGTGCTGGGTTTACATATGTAATGTAATTTAAACCACGCAAGAAATTAAACAATGAGCCAATATTATATTTCATTAAAATACGACACATCGCGTATACAGCATCCGATAGCTTGTTATGTTTAGCAAACATCACATCATGCTGGACCACAAATCAATACCCAATGCGGACTACTCTTATTTATTACTTTTAAAACTATCCTAAACTTTCAAAGAAATTAATCGCCTTTTACAAATATTTTACAAAATAGAGAAGGCGTAACAACATTTTAATGTGCCACGTACGCTTTTTAATGTGACCATTAATGGTTCATCTGCCACCAGGTAGTACGTAAAAAATGGGGCCATTGAAGATCGAATCAACTGTATTAAGCCCCAGGCCACACTATGCTGAAACCCGCGTTTGGCTACACACACAAAAAAGTTGGATTAAAATTCCACCCAGTGTTGAGTGCTATATGGACATAACAACATTAGGTTGAATTTAAGTGTAACTACCAAATGTTAGCACTCAATATTGGTTTGAATTTTAACCCAACGTTTTAGCCCCAGGCCACACTAAGCTGTAAACGCGCGTTTGACTAGCCTCAAACAGGGCATCGAATTTAATTTAAATTGTAGAATTATATAATTTGCACATAAATATCTCGTGCGAATATTTTTTTAATTAAAAGCCTTGTTTGAGGCTAGCCAAACGCGCGATTTCAGCCTAGTGTGGCCTGGGGCTAAAGTCCTTTCAGGCAAGATGCTGCTGCCAAAACGCTAGATGGCACATGTTCTAAAATGCAGAGCATTTGCAAGTTCAGTCCATGTCATGAATAGTTTCATGTCGAGAATGGCAAACCCAATGTTAGGAACGTGCAAAAACGACATAGAATTACAGATCATATCTGGAAAATTGCATTGCACAAGCACGTAATAAATCAGCAGAAATCCTAATATATACGTCTTGGATCATGCATCAGTTTTGCACTCATTGAAACTCTCTGAACGGTTATCAAGTTCAGTTGTTAATTGGGTAAACAAATTGGTGTTGAAAGCTAAAAAGGATGAAATAATTACTTTTTAAAGATGTAATTTGACATAAGCACTCGAACAGCAGCTCTTGGCGATAGGTTCTTATACTGTGCATGCGCCAACAACTTCGGTCGATTGGAAAAGATCCGTAGACAGCCAGAAGAATGGCGTTAAGCTTAAATGCGCATATTATAGGTTTGGTTCTTCTGTTATTTAACCCAACAACTTTCATAATGGAGGCATATAATCTACTTTAATGCAGCCCAATTAAACTAATAGCTCGGGCTTGCCAGAAGAATGGATGAGAGTACCTTTCGAGTATTCTGCAGAGGATGAGAAGCCTGATGGAGGAGAAGAATTAACATTGTCATGGCAAAATTTCCCCCCAACTCCATGGAGGGTCTCTTCATGTAACTTAGCAACCAAGAAAAATTGCCGAAAATATGTCAAACGTGTCGCTGTTAACCAGGATGCGTGTACAAAAAAAAATTTAGTTGAGTGGTAAAATGCAAAGAAAAACCAAATTTCTATTTTTTAAACTTGTGACATCAACGTGTTGAAGTTGATCTACTTGATAACTAGAAACGCATTTAGATTTCATCCCAAGGATGACAAGTGCCTTCTCCCAAACGAATAGGAAATTAGGAATTAACCTTCTAATGGCAAGATAGGGGTCAGATGTGACCCCATATAGTCAAAGTTAATTTACAGTAAGCTCCCTCTATTGTCTTTAACGGCCACGAGACCTTTTCTGTAATTTGAATGGAGGTGTAAATTTTGATAATTTTGTGATATAATAGTTATTTTGGGGGAAAACAGCATGGAATGTGACAAAAGTTTATTTAACTGAAGTAGAGTGTGATATAATAGTTATTTTGGGGGGAAAAAGAATGGAATGTGACAAAAGTTTATTTAACTGAAGTAGAGTGTTAGTAAGCCCTAACACCTGATTCAATCCAACGTTGATGTAGATCAACTGATATGGATCAAGAAAACTTTTGCGTGTTAAAGTTTTCACGCAAAAGTTTTCTTGATCCATATCAGTTGATCTACATCAACGTTGGTGGGAATCAGGTCTAAATAGCTAGTGAAGAAGATAAACAAACTGGAATCCATGGTGTAACTGATATAGTTACTCCATTCAAGATTCACTATTCTTTCTGTTAATTTAACGTTCTTTATATTAAGCTCTATATTATTAAAAAATGCATATGGAACCAATGCATTCCATGAATTTCGAGCTTAGCATCGCAAAATATTAAATGGAAAAGTCAAGGAATGATTACTGGAATTTTCACAACTTCACTCATCCATGGATAATGAATTAAGGTCTCTTCGGACATCATTAAAGGGCATTTCGTGTCCAGATCTAAGTACAAGAATTTTTTTCCAAAGCACCAAAGGTCTCCATAGTCGTTTAATGAAATCTTATAGATAATCCACCATTTGGACAAGTCTTTGACGAATCCATCGACACCCAAGCTAACAATGGGTTCGGCCATCTTAATTAATTGCAGCTCGCAGTTGGCGTGACAGTAATGATATGTTGGAATCGTAGAGGAAGGAAGCCAGCAATAACGTTCACTGTCACTTGAAGTGAGTGTCACCCTCATAGTTTTCATGGTCACTACAAAATATCGTTGCGCACTAAAACTCAACGATGACGTCCCAATAACCATAACGTCTGTGCGAACGAGGGAACACATGCATGCATAACGAGCACCGAGTGGTGATATGACGATAAGCAATGCTGTGTCGTAAACAACAATCTCAATCATCCATATTTTGGGTACTCTGTCTGCCTTGGAAGGTAGTTTTATTATGCCAGATAGACCTAGGTCTGTATAGATAACCCTGTACATACGATGATGGTTTCGCATAAAGGATGCAAAATTATCCAGGATGGAAAACGAGTGGTCAGATAAAGTTATCAGACAGACAATTTCCATTACTAAAGTGGTCTTGGCGGCTTTGAATGGACTTGGTAATCAAATTAGCTTAACGTACTAAAATCAGTATGGAGCTTTAGATCCATTTAAGGAAAGTTGATCATATGCTCAAACTTGTTATTTTTAATTGTGGAAAACTGCATCTAACAACTGAATTTTGTCAGTTTGAACTCACATTTTTTGAAACAAAACTATTGAACCTATAGTGGAATTTGCTTATAACGATGACGGATATAGCGATACTCAGGGTATAACAAATCCGAGCAATGTGTTCAGTTGGTCAACTGATATTGGAAACGAAAAATGGTCCTTGCATTCGCCTATAACGATTTTCTGAGATTTCCCTTTCTATTTTCTAAGAGCACGTAATGTAACAATAAAATGATTTACAATCAAAGTTGTGTTGTATTTTTATCTGAAATCTCATCATATTTTTTTACTAACGAAACATTAACTGCGAAAAAGGAAAAAATGTTCGTATTTTGTATTAGATTTAAGTCGAATTTACCAATTGCATTCGCTGTGGATATTTGATTTAATTTTGAAATTTAGAAAGAAGTTAATTTTGAAACTATACAAGCTTTAAAATTTATCTTTATTATTGAATATTTTTTTTCACAATATTGGTATACAAGATTTTACTTTTTCCACTTTTAGACAAACGGTGTACTATTTTCTATAAAAAAAAATTTTAAATTTCCCATTAATTTCTACCAAATTGACCTGTACCAAAACAATTTTTATTCTAGTACGATTTATTTTCAGTCAAAACATATATATAAACGCAAGCAAATTTTAAACTTATTTCTGTGTACATGTATGTACATTATCATTGATCTTACATGTACGTGTTATTTTTCATAAATCCGGATACAACGAAATTCGGATATAACGATCTGATTTCTATAGGCCATTTGAAGATCGTTATAGGCGAATTCCACTGTTTCGAACATGAAGCTAGGGTTACAATCTAATGTTTAACCCAGTTAGTTTGAAAAGACGGAAAAAGCACATTCTTCTTATGATGAATTTCACCAGAAAAACTGGCAAAAAAAAGATTGTCTGACCTTTAGAAATAGTCGCCATTTTTCAGTCAGAAGTCACCCCCTCAAACCAAAGCGATTAATTCATGTGGGATTACTTAAGCGATACAATCGACAAGACTAATCCCCAAACACCCGAATTACAGAACGCCATTCATCAGGAGATTTTCGACATTTTACAAAGAAGTCATTCAAGTCGTAGCGCCATATACAGATAACCTTGATTAAGATGAATCAGTCAAGAGTGGAACTGAGGGGGCAGAGCTCACTTTGCAGGTGGCCTTAAGTCAAGCTTAAGTCGATCCACCTTGGCGCCATCGAAAACGTATTGCTCGCAAATAAACTTGGACAACCCCTGATAGTGGGCAATCAATACTAGCTCCAGAATCTAACTTTGTGTACACAGGGGTCACCACCATCCAATGTGGAAGGCTCGTTTACAACTGCTGCATTGCTCTTACAAATTAAGTTAGATAAAATGTTTCTTTAAATTATTCGTATAATCATTCCGAAATATAATTCAATTCGAGTATTTCATTAACTGACGGACATCAGACTTTTACCATACAGTAGAACCTGTCTAAAATAATACTTTTGGGACCAGAGGAAAATATTATTTTGGACAGGTTATTTCAGACAGTTGCATCTGTAAGCATACAACAGTGTATACACCTGCAAAATAGAGTTTGAACCCTTCATGGGTCGCTAGCTTTTGCTCGACACTATTTAGGCCTACGCTGTTGTAAATAGGGAATTTCCTCATTTTTTCCCATTTTTTAGTTATTGGCTATCACGTGCAAAGCTTAATTTGCATTCCTTTCATTGCCATTTTTGTATCCACGTTTGACATTTTTAATTCCATGTTGGATATTTTTTTAATGTTTCATTGTTAATAATATCCCCTTACAAATTATTGGGAGCAATACAAATTATTAAATATCACTTTATGAAGGTTTATTATTTTATATATGGGTCCCAAGTCGGAAACGGCACATTTTATTATTTTAGAGAGGATATTATTTTACGCAGGATTATTTTAGACAGTTTCTACTTTTGTACAGAAAATGTTTGCAAATTAAGTTTTAATTTTATTGGATTAATATTATACAAAAGATTTTTAAAACCACAAAAAATAATGTTGTATTGCTTTAGAAAATGTAATTTGCATTAAATTATAGGCTACTGTGAGACTGAAAATTTGAAATTTTACCTTTCAGAAAAAAACCATTGCTAATTAAAAATAACTAACCATAAATAAAAAGAAATTAATGTTGTCTCAAGATGGTTATTGCATTAGTTTATCATAAGTGGGGGCAAATTTATAATTAAATACTGGTTTAATTACCACAATTCGTAACTTCTACTTAACCGAAAACTTAATTATTTAATTTGAGTTTTCACATTGCATTTGCAATGTCTAGTCTAAATTAAACATTATGAAAGATCTTGAATTGCGAGGCCTATGCAAACGTCTAAATCAAGCACATGCGGTGCTACGTCTAAAAGTTAAACTATGGAAATTCTTTTTTTTTTTAAATTAATACCTTCACAAATTTATAACGACGTCTCGTTCCTACATATACGTTGACATTTCTAGTTGCACGTACTGTAATCAAGGAACTGTGCATCGAAGATTGACGTAAACAGGCCAAAAATGATGCAAAGACGTGATTCTACTGGAAATGCAATCCACGAAATGAATGTCACGAAATCTCAAAGTTGATGACATTCGGGTAAAAAAAAAAGAAAAAGAGACCGAGATTCTGCTCAAATCGTATTTGTCGAACGAGCCAATGCTTACACCTTCCATTAACTGGACTGTGGATTTAACTGTATTTTTTTAACTGAGAATACTAAAAAACAGCACTTTCTGAAATTGCATTTTCAGTGCTTACACATATAAAAAAAGTTCATACGTTAAGACCTATACAGATTAGGAACCAGCATGTCAATATTGACGTCATCCTATACATTTCATCAGCTTAATAAAAAACAAGGAAATATTGCAATTCTTACATGAAAAACATTAAAATTCGCCAGAGGTTGCCTCTCTATGTAACTATCGCCTTTTTTCTGCTCAGATCATCATTATAATGGCATTATTTTTACTGAATTCGTTAATGAACATTATTTCGTAGAAAGAACAGTAAATAGTCCCGTTACAATGACAATTTAAAATTTAATTATGTTAATTTTTTAATAATTTTTTTTAGATATTTAGATTTCCTCCTCTTTTGTTGCCTTCTCCGCCGCCAACCTTTTTGCTGAAAATAGAAAATATCATTTAATATTAGTTTCAACAAAATCTCAATTAAGTTTAACTGAAATATTAATTACAATACCAATTTCAATTTTTTCTTGCCGAATTTGAGCATCTCTTCTGGCATTGCTAGAAATTGTATTTTTTTCTCCGCTTATAGGTCTACCCATATTTTGGATTTTTTTTAGTACTGTCATATTTGAATTTGCCCTTCTCGTTCCGCAACTGGCTACGCCAGTGCGTAAGGTGCTCTTCAGGGCCCGTTGTCCTGCCAGAAGTTGACGGAATCTGAAAAAAATCAATTAAATATTAAAAATAGTATAAAATATATTATGCATCAAATTTGTTGCCATTACCTGATCTTCGTTTAAAACATCTACATCTTCTAAAACATCTACATTTTCTAAAGGTGCATTCACACCACACAAAAATAGAAAACATAATACCAAACACAGTTTCGAATAACTGTATCACAAAATGCATCTCAAGCCGGGTTCACACCACGAGAAAATAGAAAATGTTATATAAAAAACACAAGGAAACACAAAACATCACGTTCAAACCTACCTTTCTGTATCACAAAACATGACTTTGTCACGTTTTGTTATACACTTTGGCTATCTGGCAAGAGTCGGTCTAGATCAAAGGGAATTTTGCGATGACGGCGCTTCAACCAAAATTAGATAGGTTTCTCCTTTGGAACGGAGGGCACTTCAGTGTGCCCCTCTACGGCCATCCCCACCCAGACCCGTCAGCCATTCCATATACTGTGGCAAACGAGAAAAACGAGAAAACGGAAATCACTTCGACCATCTTTGTTTATTATGCAGTGAGAACGGTATGTCATAAATTTGAAATGCGTTTTGTGAAGAAGTTTTTTTAAACTGTTTTGTACTTCTGCGTGTCAGATCGCCAAAGTGTATCACAAAAACATGACAAAGTCATGAATTATGAAACAGAAAGGTAGGTGTGAACGCGATAT
>JAQGCC010004680.1:0-12760 GCA_034698905.1 Xestoiulus laeticollis | reverse complement strand
GAAGATGTGTCATTTATTTATTTGAATATAATTTATAATATATAATTTAATATTTTAAATATAATGTATAACTTACATGAATCTTAGCAACATTTTGGACTGGTTCTGTATTTCAGCTGTATTCCAGTAGTATTTTACTGAATAGGTGATCATTTACCCAGGTTTTATTGCAGAAGATGTGTCATTTATTTATTTGAATATAATTTATAATATATAATTTAATATTTTAAATATAATGTATAACTTACAAGAATCTTAGCAACATTTTGGACTGGTTCTGTATTTCAGCTGTATTCCAGTAGTATTTCACTGAATTGTCATTTAGTATTCCAGAAACGCTAAAACTTGTCTTCCAATAACATAATACAGTATTTTTCAAATCATCACATTGCAATTTATTTTCAAATGCGTATTGTATCAATTTTAACGTACTGAAACATTTAATAGACTGTTAACAACACATAACCTGTAATAACGTTTTTAATGAGGAAAACATTGAAAAAAAATGCTTTTTTTCCGCAATTATCCTTTTATTGGGCCCACACATTTCGTGTTCATATAATGTAAATTCATTTGGAAGGCTGCCAGGACCCTGGGAAATTGCCCACCATGAGAAGATAGCATCCTCTAGAGGTGCCCAATAATGGGGATTCAACGGTATGGCCAAAACTACAAAGCCCTGTATATGGAAACTTGTTTTTACCACCAAACAGATACATCTTTTCCGGGAAAAAATTACAGCATATCAATCTGTTTCCACAAAAAAAAAATGTCCATTTTAGATATTAGTGGCAGGCTCCACGTCGCCAGAATGGAGCTTGGTCAGTCTCCTGCCACTTTAAGCACGCTCCATCTGCAAAAGAGCACTTTGAGTCACATTAGAAAAAGGGTGTGTGACATAGCAGGTTATACGAGCGTCGTGAGCATACATAAAACCCTCTATAGCTAGGGCGCCCTTGAGCCGAATATTGCTAAAATTGAGGGTGGATTAATACCCGATATGCGCCTTTGCAACTTGTCAAGGGGAATGAATCAAGAGGGGGTACTGATTGCGAGGGAGAAAATAGGGAAAACAATGTACACGCATCACAGAATGGAGGGGATTTAATGGTGTTGTAGCTGAAGGATGATATGCACCAGCAATACATGCATGTATACATTTAAAGCCTTGCAAATGATGTGCATGCAGAAGGTACAGGAGGCGACCAATCCTTTTCAGATTATCACAAAATCACATTATTAAAGACACTCATTGGATTTGCACCAAGGCCTCAAATTGATTCGTATCGAAGTTTCATTCCTTGTAAATTGTGAACTTTTGTGTTATGATATGTGTTGACATATGGAATATTCATGTCAGTCAAGCTAAATTTGAAAATAAAATTAATTGCCTGTAATAGACATAGTAATTGCATATTACAGTAGAACCTGTCTAAAATAATCCTGTGTAAAACAATATTAGACAGATTCCACTGTAGACTGTACACAAGATAATGCATGCAATATCAAGATATACTGACATCTCATTGACAGTAAGAGTACCAAAACTAGACAAAATGGCAGCAAAGTCAGTGTAAACCAAAAAGTCACTTGTAGAACACAAAAATTGCATTTGTAGATTACATTATTGCTCCAATTATAGATCTCAAAATGCAGAATTGATCTGATGAAAGTGAAATGCAAAATGAAAAATGATAAAAATCAAAGTATATAGGGTTTCGAACCCATGTTTTTCAATTGCCAGCCTGATAGCGTAACTTAAACGTGATTACAATTGAATTAGTGATTTGGAAACCTGAGGTTTGGCTTATCAAGACATCTTGTAAGCCAAAGTGCTCTCTTTGAAAATGGAACACAGTCTGCTCTCGATATAACGAACGTAAAGGAGATGGGAGATTGGTATGTTTTCTCCAGCGTTCGTTATATTGAAATGTCAGGTTTTACACATTTTTTTTCACTCCTAGGAAGCTTTCATGGCTTTTTATGACACCTAGTAGTTTTTAGCGACTGAAATATCATAGCTTTTTTGTGTGCCAACAGTACTTCTGACTTCTATTATTCACCAGAAATTCAATTTTTGCCAAATACTGGAGAGTGTCTACACACTAAAGCTGATCTGCAGTATTTTGAGTACTCCTTAAACAAACATTAGAAGGTTCTAAAAAAAAAATTATAAAACCTTATAGAATTTATAAAACCAATCTTTACAATCAATGAAAATATAAATCTTATGACACAAGGATGTTCTTTGTCTCTGACCTTCGACATCGATTTGCTGTTCGTTATAAACAAAGTCATAAGTATTGTGGAATAGTGACGTACGGGACTAGCCGAGCCGTTCTTTATATCGAGCTCCTCGTCATACTAAACGCTCGTTATAATGAAAGGCTAATACATTAGAGGCAAACATATTTTGTTTGGGACAAGCCACTCTGGTCGTTATTATTAGATTCGTTCGTTATATCGAGAGCCGACTGAATTCCACTTCCACTTAGAATATTCTAAAATGCATGAAACACGACTATATTCAAAGAATAATTATTCAGTCTTCAATTCGCATAATTAATTATCGGAAAACTAAATAATTAGGTTCATTCATTAAAGCTAGAGTAAAAATCGGTGCATTCACATTAATATACCTTTCAAATCCAAATTACAAGTAATTCAAATAAATATTAGGGATTGAGTGATTTAAAAAACACATGCATTTAGCTTGAGTATTAAAAGCAAAGCTTCAAACAACCGATTTGAGTAAAGCAGGATAAATATAGTGTGTAGGCTCCCAATTAATTTAGAGACCTATTGCGTTTCCTTGCTATAAAGGCATATACATGTAAACCCGTATTGCAGTTGGTCATAATGAATCTAATTGTAATGAAATTCACAAGAGCTGCAGGAGCGGTTATTGACCTGAACCCTGGGATTTTTGCACTTTCAGTTTCCCCACACAAAGTGAACCAACAGAGCATGCACACTTGCACTGAGCTAAAATGGTGAATCATGCATAAAACTATAAGAGCAAACAATAAATAAATAAACGAACCCAATCCCATTTGTACACTTACATGTATATTTACAAAATTTAATACAATGCCAATACAAATGTACAGGGGTTTTTAGATCAGATCCTCATCTTTGGAGGCAACCTTCAAATTTGTATATCTTAGATTTGTCAAGTGATTGTTAGAAGCTTTGTTAAAATCAATAAATCATAAGTACTTACTACTTTTGCTTAAAGGACGCAACAAAACAAGTTGAAACCTTTGTGATTTGGTGTCCAATGTTCGAATCCCTATTCGAGAAGGTGCATTTTGCTGAGACGAGGAAGTGAAGTTTTTGAAGTGAAACGTAATAGAAGAATTCGGGCTTTCCAATACACTGCGTAAGACGTAGGCCTCAAAGAAGACCTCATTAATAGGAAACAATTCAGGTATGGAGATTTCTTCGCTGATTTTGGCGAAATACAATGCTTTTACTGAAATTAAAATAAAGAAACTGACAATTAGCGAATTTGGCAGAAAGGTGTTCAAAACATAAACTTTACCAATCGTAAAATACATGTATACATGAAACTTCTAGAACGAGTTCTATTAAAAATTCTTTCTTTTAAATTGACGTCATTTCAACGGATTAATAATAGCGAGATAAAGCTGCACGATCAATTACGATACGTTTACGATTAGGTGTCATAAACAGTCATTTAGCGAATGGCGATGCGTGTTTTGGCATCCACGCATGCGCGTTTGCGGTTGATAACGCATTAATCGTAAACGTATCGTAATCGCTTGTGCAGCTTTATCTCTCTATTGTATATTTCAAGTGGCCGAAATTTAGAAATTCAATGCCTGCAATAGATGGATTAAGCAGGTTTCCTTTAATCTTGACGACATTGGCAGCACTGTTTTTTTGTGCCAATGCGCATGCTTGGGAACGACGTTAATGGGTTTGTGGTTGAGAGTAGACGACAATTCCATTAATTTAACGTGATACCTCAACGTTTTTGAGGAGCATAACGACTTTTTACGGTACATAACGACTTTTACGGTACATAACTTATTGATGCGCATGCGTAATAGTGTTTATCGTTCTCGTTAAGATTAAAGGAAGCCATAGAGGCTTGATTCGGTTGTGTTTGTCGTTTTTAATTTAGTAGAGGGGATGAGCACGCCTCCTTTAATGCTCCCTTAATGCTAACCACATTGACAGTACTGTATGTTATTCCAATGCGTTCTCGTTAAGGTAAATCAGTTGACGGGGCATTAAGGGAGGCGTGCGCAATCCCTCTATTGATTGATACCAACTTTGAAGGAATAAAATAATAAACCCTAGGCCTCGAATAAAACTCGGGTCAATGTTCCTTTACATTTGAATAAACCCCCGGGCGTTTAATCGAGTATTTATGGTACATTAGAATATCTCAAATAATCTTAGATCAACACATTTAGCCTAATAAAGATAATGTACAGTACATTGTAATTTCAGGTTCACTAGCTAGGCTAATATCCATCTAAATAATATTTTGATGTTGCTCAGACCAGCAATATTTACTCAAAAATTCAAAAAACTTAGCTCTCAACACTAAAAGAGCAAATTAGCCTATAATACATATGTTAAAAGGACATGATTGCCCTTTATGCTAAATGTAATGTAATGGAAGGTTTAATTTTTTCCAAACCTTCTCTGATAAACGTCAACCTCAAACTACCAAACCATTTTTAATTATTGGTGGCATTTGATCAAATTGTCATTTTTATTGCGTTTATCTATTTTTCAAAATTGATTTATTGGAAAAGTACAAAATGCAAATTTGAATGGAAACGATCAAAGATGGTGGCAGCTGGTATTTTTCAAAAACAACACACCTGCATAAAACAGATAGAGGCAATCGAGGATGGTTTAAAATTTGGGGTCTTCCTGGTGCAAACAGGTGGTGGTCGTTTATCCTATTACAAACATTGAGGGTGGTATATGATACAGGTGATCGTTAGCATTATGGGGGTCAAAATATGTTTATTAAAAGATGAGTAAACAGGGCAGGGCAAACATTTGCCAATATTTATCAACAACAAAAGTTCATATTCCTTAAATTCTACTTTGAACTTGAAGAAAACGAGAAAAACCCAATATCGTATGTTTAGAATATGCTGAGCAGGGAACTACCTATAATCCTATAAGTTGAAAGTCCTATAAGTAATTTGAATTTGAACTAGTTGAATTTACTGTAAATTCCTAACACTTTAATGTTTGTCTATTTCAAATACAGCAAAACATAAACAACTTACAGTGAATGCACTTTGACAAAGATTAATTTTATTTCAATTCATTTATTTCATCTCTGATTGATTTTTGTCAAATACAAGTACATCAACGTCTCATTTGGTGAAATTGCTTGTCTCACATAATCTCACAATTAAGTCTCATTACCCTGTTCCAAAATCTCATTATTTTCATATATTTTCTATGAGACTATGAGAGTCAGATGGACATAAAAATCAAATATTGTCTTTATCAAAGTGTTTATGTAATGTGAAACAAATATTTCGACTTTATTTAAATTTATATTTCATTTCATTGCTACCCGACTTCAATTATTGTTTAATTTCGTTTTTTCAACACTTAATTAGGTAGGACTCATCCGGCTGACAGTCTGCAGAAATATGGTGATTGTTTTCTGTAAAAATCAATTATGATGCATTTCTGTAGAATCAATTATACTGCATTTCTGCCATAAACTAAAATTGCTAAATTAAAAAAAAACGTTAGAGGAATTCTTTGGCATTATATATGGTACCTTATACAGTATAATAGTATTTGTACACTGTATATTGAAAACTATAACTGCAAGAAAGGAAAATGCAGCAGACCCCTTTCATCATGTAAATTTCTGCATATATATCTCTGCAAGAAATTCTGCAGAATTATGGTATAGAAAGTTAAATTCCATGTTTTCTGTTTTAAGATTTCTGCATAAAAGTTTCTACAAAAAATATACTGTGCTATTTTTCTGCTCACTGCTCATTATTTTTGCATGGTCACTATAGCTAAAAATGTTATTATCCAGACCCCTACAACTAACCTTACATAAATTCAGGGTGGAAAGAGCCTGTCAGGGTCGCTACCATGCAATCAACATCTGTTTCCAT
Organism: Xestoiulus laeticollis; assembly: GCA_034698905.1. Lineage (NCBI taxonomy): Eukaryota > Metazoa > Arthropoda > Diplopoda > Julida > Julidae > Xestoiulus > Xestoiulus laeticollis. Next base: position 6,617 of record JAQGCC010004680.1, on the reverse strand, counting down.
CATAACTCTCCTCATTATTTTTTTTAAAACGCATAATTAAGCATTAACAAAGCAAAATGCGCTTTTATAAAAAAAGCACGTAAAGCCATTAATTCAACGCAATAAACTCTTTGACCAAACAGCTTTAACTCGCGTTTAAATAACCTGCCGACATGAAATCAAAATTGGTCGCAAGTTGGCAGTTTATCAGAAACGCAATTAATCAATTCCAGTCAAACTTAGTCGCGCTTCACATGAGGACCAAATATCACATAATCTGGATCAATTGTTGCACCTTGAGTCTCCTTTTACGTTTTTTTTTTAGGCAGACATCAATTTTCACGCCTTGCTTTGACATTTTACGTGGGTTAATGGCACTTGTTGGAGCATTACAGTTACACGCACTCATTGGGACATAAAAAAGTCAAAAATAACACATCAGATGGAACAAAACAAGGACAAAAACACCGAGAGCCAGGTGTGACTTATTCACCTGGGCAGCCATTTTTCACGAGCTCATTTTCAACTAATATTTGTATTATCAAGTGCATTGTTCCTAAATGTCGATCATGTTTTTTTTTCATTTTTTTTTTTTTTTTCATTGTGGTCATGATGTCTTGATGCCTCAGGAAAACAAATGAATCTGATCTGTGTTTACTATATCTCCAGCATCATGCATTTTAATCAGCGAGCATAATGCCAATGACAGATAAGATAATGTAATAGCAAGAGTGGGTGGCCTCTATAAAGCTTGTTTACGTTGGACATCACTGTGTATTTTCAAAAACAAAACACTCGTTTCATAAGATTAATCCCCTCACACAATATAGCTGAAACCTAAATATAGGCATTGCTAATCTTGTTTTCGTATCACCATTATTGCAATCAATTTTTTTTTAAATCTGGGCAAATAAAAAGTCAAAAGCTGAATCTATAAATTTCAAATGCTTTTGTTGTTTCAAACATAATAGCTTATGGCAGAAGTGTTTTAAGGGCATTTAAGAGATGTCAGTGATATATCCCTATCTATGATCAATAAGGAATAATAGAATTATAAAAACCAATAAGACCAATAGAATTTCTCTATTGTTCTCTATGGAGTTTAGACCAGAACACCATGATTTTAAAATTGATATCCAAAATAAAGAAGAATAAAGCAGTATACTGAAATACTCAAAAAACGCTAACCCCCGTACCACAGTTTCCCACCTTAAGCTTCTGTTACACCTTAGCTCGAAATTTGAGCAAATTCGGTACCACAGTTTCCAAATCGTCGACATCTAACCGGAGATGGAGCTCCAGGCAAGAAAAATCGAAAATTGCATCACAGAATTCCCTATCAATATCTGTATCTCGACAGCACCGATTGTTAGGGAAAAATGAGAATTGTAATCTGGCAACATGGTGCACGTGAAATTTTTCTTATTCCGCCATTTTGAAAACTGCCGTCTCAAGGTACCTTGTTGACCAACCTTGATCTGTGTCTCAGATGTAATTAGCTGTGGTATCAATCCCAGAACTTGAGTTGCAGCTTGGTCTCAAGCTGCGCCATTTGTGCAACTGTGGTACGGGGGTAAGACGGGGGTAAGGAGGGTAAGACAAAAGTTCATTTGATCAAGATGGAGTTATATCAAATTTACAGAAATTACAGCGTAGATTTAAAATTTCTTGTCCCCACAATCCCTCATTATTTCTGAAGATATAATCACGTACAACACAAAAAAGTGACAAACTTTCAGTTTCTCAAGGTTAAAGGTTACCATAAGAAAGATAGGTTGTATTCGACCATGAAGAACAAGCATGGGGTTGCACAACACCAAATAATAGCCTAGCTATTGTTTAACCTAACAGCGATAACAACTGTCACACGGGTCGCTTGCTTATAGGAAAATTCATCCTGTACATTCAAACGTTAAAAAGCAACAGTAATATATCACATGTCGGTATGTTACAACTTTGGTAATACGATTCCAGTATTTCTCCTCTCACTTTATTCCAACGTCTAATAACCATAAATCATAAAACTTATTATATATGGAAATACTCTTTCATTTTTAATCACCAGGTTAAAGTTGAAATATTTGGGTTGTTTGCAATTTGTACATTATATGTCAGTGCATATAGTCAAATACCATAAAATTCCCCATCAAAGTAAAACAGAAAACTTACATTTGGTATTTCAGGAACCATAATAGGAAATAATTTGAAGCACATTAGAGGGATTTAACACGCCTCCCTTAATGCCCCGTCAAATGATTTACCTTAACGAGAACGCATTGGAAAAACATACAATGCTGTCAATGTGGTTAGCATTAAGGGAGCATTAAGGGAGGCGTGCTCAATCCCTCTATTACCAAATCATTAATGACTTTAACATAAATTCAAGATAATTTATTTACCTTTATTGTATTTTCATTTATTATACAATGGAGTCCCCGATTGTTAGGGGAATTCCCAAAGTGCTCGCGCCTCACATTTTTTGATGGCTTCGCGGAGTTCGAAGGGGATTCCCCTTAATTATTGAAATGTCAGGCAAATAAAATACCCGTACAGTATATGCTTGTTTCTGGTAAGTTTTTGTCATTTTTAATACCAATTTTGAGGGAATAAAATTAATAAACCCCGGGTCAATGTTTTTTACTATTAAATTATTCACGTATTTACCGTATTCCTAAAAAGCAAGTTTAACAAATAAAGTTGTTTTTTTCCCATATCGACTTTTCATTATTCAAATGATATATTGTAAGGAAGATACGTGAGAACCAACTAAATTTTCGAATTTAAATAAGCATTTATAAATGTTTATTCCATTGTATTCTAAACTGCAACACAATATATTTATGGTATATGTAATTGCGAATTAATAAATAGAAACAACACCATGTCATTATTAATAAATAACTACATGTATAATGTTATCCAAAGTATGATTTACAGGAATGTGTTAACGTTAATATTGTTCTAAACATTTACATTGCTTATATTTTTATACGTATATTAAGGACATTTTATGCATTTGATTTTTAATTTAAATACATTACAATTTAAGGAAAAAAAATATTTGAGGGAAATATTCGATAAGCTTATGTTTGCTAAATTTGGTTTAATAATCATACAGCCATTATATTGTAAATAGTGTTGAACTTTTTTTTACTGCAAATTTAATTTTTTTAATATCCAATTAAAGTCTTTTCATATTCACATGCTTTTATATTTTTCTTTTGCTGCCAGTAATTGTGAATGTTGCCATTAAATAGTTATTATAGAGAAGTACCCAACAGCACGTGTGTCTGTCTGATAATAATGTTCAAAAGAGCATCTGTCGCTGAGCAATAAAACTATATGTTCATGGACAAAGTAAGGAGACAACCAGACGTATTTAGGATGTAATATATTTAAGAACATTTTATCATGCTTATAAGTTGATTTTTACGTCTAACAGTTAATTAAAGAAAGTAATTTCCAAAACGAAACTTTCAGAGGAAAAATTATTTCAGAATTCTATCTGGATAGAATACTTCTTGAGGTAAAATGTGTCTTTTATAACACACGTAAATTGTTATTCTTAACATTCTTGGAGATTCAACATCTCTAAACAAGTTGTGCATCATTACAAACTTTTATCTACATATACTGATGTTGCATTGATTATCCAAAAAATCTACAGCCAGTTTATATAGAAACGTTTTCAACAACATTAATACAATAGCATAAAACACTTATGTCAAATTTTCTTCATTCTGTCAAATCTGTAGACCTCAAATTAACATCTAACTTCCCATTGCTTTGATGTAGTGATATCGCTATCTAAAGAAGGACTTTATAATCCCAAACATTGTAAAAATAAAGTTTCAAAGTAAAATAGCTTAATGCCTAGTCCACACCAAGGAAACATTTCCATGAAACATGAAACTTGAAACTGTTTCATGAAATGTTTCAATGGTTTTGCGTTGATTTGGACCAGATAGGTAACGAAACATTTCATGTGCAACATTTTTGTCATGAAACGTTTCGAGTTCGTATTTCATAAAATTGTTTCCTAGATGTGGACTAGGCATTAGAATCATTTAGGCAGATACATGTGTGGCAATTCTACCGGCTTTATGATGGCATTTTAAATTCCAGCAACAATTTACAAGACTAACAAAGACATTTAAACCATTGTTTGACATAACCATTAACTTACCATAATTAGTCTGCAGATGGCACGTGAAGAACCACAGATAAAACAACGATACTGCCAATGTGAGCCGACTGCATACTGCTGATGAAGACATTGTATACAAGGAACAAGTAAGTTGAATGCAAAAGGGATGTCACTCTCTGCTGTTAGTGCAGTACAAGTGGCGCGTTGCATGCCAATGCCTGATGGAGGACATTGCATGCTATTGTTGTTTACTGCCAAAACATGAACAACAAAAACAACAATAACAACAACAAGAAGAAGAAACGCGAGGATGGCCAAAAGCCGCGTCAACACACACCCGCACACATCCAAGTAGAAACGGACTGCCAATATGCCAGAGTGGCACTCCAGTCCCTGCTCAACTGTGTGGTGGTGTAATATCACGTGGTTTTGCTCTATCGATTTCTAACCACCTGTCCCATCGGTTTATGACGGCCTAGCATACTGTATTATACCATGGCTGACGTCTGCCTCGCCACACCCACTCGTATATAGCCGAAACCCTGTTTTCCAAGGATGATAGGGATCATGCACGTACAGGTGTTAAATGTCATACAATAAATACAAGCAACTAATATGCTGTCGCGGATGAAAGCAATTGGCACAGCTTTTCTAATGTATTCTACTGTCACTTTTTTTTTTCACTCGACTCTTTCTGGGGTAGGAATTAGGCGACGTGAATTTTGACACGATGTAATGTTGAGAGAGAAATGTGGCACTCGGTTTTTTATGGTTCAGAGGGTAATTTTGGGACTAATAAGCTGATGGTTCAATACTTCAGCCTAACGAGTGAAATATGATGTTTGCTTTGATTGGAAGAGGTTAAAATGCAGGTTTTTTGATATTTAGTACTTTGGTTGAACTTGTTAATGTCCAAAAACACGAATTTCTGTTTGGAATTGTCGTACATTTATTGTAAAACAAATGCTTTATGGATTTATTTTATGACTTTAAGGATAGTATAATGACTGGCTATCCTTTCCTAGTGAAAAATTTCATTGGATGAAATCATATTACTTATGAGATAATGTAATATCATATTGTTATGCCAATTAAAGATTATAATTGAGTTGATCTCATAATATGCTCTTAAAATCTATATTCAGAGATTCATGCCATAGAGTTCCATAGAATAAAATCCCTTTGATGTTGAGGTCTCATTTTGTCCCATTGTTTATCTCACAAGGTCAGTAGAAGTCATATATTAGGGCCGGTTGTACCAACAAATATTAAGAATAACCTAGGGTTAACCCGGTGTATAGCACTAGGTTAACCAACCTTGAATTGTACAAGCATAGGTTATGAAAAAATGGAGAGAAAGGTTAATAGGCTAAAATAAGACAGAGGTCATTTTGTATTCTGCCACACAAGCAGCTAAGCTGGAGGTTAACCTGGATTTATATTTTAAGACGAGGTTAGTAAACCTTAGATTTTCACCTTAGTTGGTGCAGCCGGCCCTTAGAGTAGAAAAAAATCAAAAACTATGTTGAATTAAAACGTGAAATACTAAACAGATTTTTAAATTTTTTACATGGTCATGTAAATGTAGATTAAATTGTACATAGCTATTTAATTAATTAGGGAATTATATGGGAACATGTGTAATGCAAGTGGACATCATCTACTCCCTAGATTAATTACAACCAAAAAATCCCTTCAGCACTGCATTGTCTGCATGTTTGAAAAACATTGTGTGATTGCCTTTCTACAGGGATAACCTGAAAATGTAACAAGAAGGGTGGGGCCCAGGGTTGGGTAGAAATCAAATTCTGATATATCCCTTAAGGGGAAAACTAAATTAATGTCGGTGTAAATTGGCAGATATTAAATTATAACTTCAGAAAACTTCACTAAAAAGAGAGGGGGAAAATGGGCGAGGTTTCCATATACATATAGATATTCTGTGTTTAGTTTTGAAAATTCGTACGTTTGAATAACAAATGTCGAATATAATAAATAAAGAAGCATTAAGGGCATTGAGACAATTATAATTTGGTAATGTTTATTTGAAGTTATATTATTTATACAATATTAAATAAATATTGTACAAACAGCTATTGATTGCTATTTAAAATAGGCCACATGCATATATTCAAAATAGTGATATTATCTTTAAATATACAATATAACTGAACTTATTTTCAACAATAGAAAGATTGGACAAAGTGTCCTACTACGACACGTCATCGACAATACTGTCATGTATCGTAATGTGCATGCGCAGTACGAACTGTAATTCTGCGAGTCGGAAACGTGCGCGTCAAGCAGACTGGGCTTATTGTGCATAAAAACGACTCGCCTGGCAAACGTTTTGTAGACGATTCCACCGAAAAATGACATTAAATTTTAAATGTGTTGGTGTGGTGACGCTATACTTATACTACGGACAGACTATAGAGTTAAAGGACATTTAAGTCCGTAAATGGCCTTTACCTTCATAGTGTGTTTAACC
>JAQGCC010004679.1:0-12760 GCA_034698905.1 Xestoiulus laeticollis | reverse complement strand
TTTTAAAAACAAAAGGGAAAAACAACAGCTCGAAATTCGGCCCCATCTTAACCATTGGGGATCATAGTGGGGATCGCTCCCTTAAACTGCGGTTAATGGGACCAGCCCTTGTTCTTTTAAACGGTATTTATAGCCTTTAGAATCCAGAATGCACCGTGGCTTTAGATGTGTGCAGCTCTTTGGACATTAATTAGAGTTAAATAAGAAATTAAGAAGTACATGTAATTACCCTTCTCACCTTGGGATGTGATGACAAATAGGCCCTGGTTATTGAAGGATGGAATCAAGGAGGATCCATAGTCGTTTGTGTTAACTAAAATTCTAATAGCATTTCAGAAATGTCAGGGCTCTGATGGAGGGTTTCAGCGATAAAATCATCAAACAAGAAATCTGTACATGTATACAGCAACAGTTAAGACTCCAAAATTGGTTCCAATGAGGACAGCCTCCACATCTTCAGTTGCAGATCTTTCCAGTATCCAGGGTCACCATTCCCGAAAAACAAATTACAATTGGAAAAAGGACGATCGAAATTTTATAGAATTTGCATATTGAATTTTTTTGTAAATTGCGTGTCCCAATCATAATTCGCTACACTGTAATGTACATGTACAGTACGTACTTGCACGATGGGGTCACAATCCGAATACAGTGTATTTTATATTCATATCCATTTTATTGGTCGAGGTCTTTAAACTTAAAGCATGCTATATCAAAACATACCATTGGTCCGTTCACGAATTTTATTTTGTCTGCATTCGGAAAAATTTCTGGTTACCAAATCGCAGAACTACATGTACATGTAGGTTTTCGATCAACACGACCCAACATGTCAGCTCTGCGCTACCATATCAGTTGTCCGCAGGATTTCACTCGGAATACTGTTTTATAATTGGTCCGTTCGGCGAAGGAGGCGTGTTTAAACGTTCAACACGACACATCAGAAGAGATTCTGAATATTGAAAACGAGCAACACGAACCAAGACAAGAATTCTTAATAAACAAAAACTAACCGCGAAAATAAATATCAAAAATCAAGTCTGTTAACCTTTCGCTAATTATAGAATGTCAGATATTTGAAAGCGGAAATAATTTAAAATAAATGTAAGGTGATCAATACCGTTGAAAACTTCGTGTTTGGCATATTATACAGTAGTAAAAGAAATAATTTGTGCAACTAAGTTTCTCAGAAATCTTGCCAGGAATTTTCAAAATTCTAAATAGCAAAAATTGGTTTTAGAAAGTACAATGTATTAAAATATAATTACGATTCCCACCTAAACAAGTGTCCATATGAGCCTCTGCATGAAAATATGTTCTGACGCCAGAGGCACGAGTGAATAACCTTTAGCGCTGCAATCCCAGTGTCACATTTTTTCCCTCGCGTTGTCAAAAAAACCATAAAACGTCTCTGGCCGCAATTACATTTTCTCGTACAGAATTTAAAGTCACGAAACGACGTGAAATTCCTGCAGTACGACATTGTTTATATTAGCCAAAACAATTGAGACAAACGCATCGATCACACCTTCCTTTTCTTTTTCCCCCTATTGAGATTGAATGAAGCGGACGGTGGCGCCATCTAGCGTCGAGGCTGAAAACTCAATACAGCTTCCAGGGGACATCCATAAATTAACATACAATATGCTCTCGGTATAAGGAACTGTGTGGCTGATCACGTGCAATTTATCAAGAAAGTTCTGTTAAAATAGACCTCTCAGTACGAATGGTCAAATTTCCCATCCCCTTGTCGTTCGTTATAGCGAGAGCCGACTGCACATTATGATGCACAATCGGGAAATAACATGTAATAGTAATAATAAATAATATTAGCTTTAGCCACACTAGGCTGTTTCCGCGCGTTTGGCTAGCCTCAAACAGGACATCGAATTTAATTGAAATTCCAGAATTATAAAATTTGCACATTAATATCTCGTGCGAAAATTCTTTTTTAATTAAAAGCTTTGTTTGAGGCTAGCCAAACGCGCGGAAACAGCCTAGTATGGCCTGGGGCTTAATTTAAAATGTGTTCCAACCTTTGAATGATATCAAATGGCAATAGGCCTACATTGCATTGCTTTAGCTATGCATGTAAAGTTAATGTAAATAATGAATGAGAACTTCATTTCTATCCTATAAGTAAGGTATCAACGGCATTATTTGAATAAAATCACATTTTTATTGTAAACATAAATTACCCGAGGAACTTACAATGGATGATAGCCAAAAATGAATTAATTATTAGGAACACAAGAAAAAAAGATCACAGAAACAATCGCTTATTACGACATGATATCCCCATTCGGACGTGTAGTTTACATGGTAGCCAATTTCACTGTTTGTTAATTCAGGAAATAAATAAATGATCCATTATAGAGAGTGAATAAAATTGGCAATAAATAGACGTTGACGACATTCAACGATGTTACCAGAGAATAAATGTCGAAAGGCAAACGGATATTTACAAAAAAATAAATAGTGATATATAATGCTGCAGGGTTCATGCAAATCCATATTATTTTTTTTTTTTGCAGAAGATTTAGGTGGGGATAATTAGTTAATACTGTTTATTCAGATGTATTCATGCATACTACATATGCAAAGAACAAAATTAAGCAATAATAAAATCATCAATCAAATCTGCTTTCAACTTTCATTAACGCCACAATAAAACTGTTTATAGATTATGAACGGTAATATTTGACTATGCTTTAAGGTAATAAAGAACACAAATTTCATAGCTCGCGTAATAATATCGCATCACAATGCGACAAAACATTTTTTGCAATATTTTTTGTTAAAATTTTGGCAGATTTTCCACATATTTCCATCATCTTAAAAACCATATCAGGATTACCAGTTATTGTTTAATATTAACTTCTCTCATTGCTTATTATTACACGTTTAACAACCTTCATTTTACAGCTCATCGAATGTATTTAAATTAGAAATTAATACACGTATATCACAAACCATTTATCGTTACAATACTATTAACAATACAGAAATTAAAGAATAAAACTTAATTACTAATATTACTTGAATACTGCTTTCCATTAACATTTAGTTGTTCCAAATCCTAGATGTGTTATACGTGTAATTAATAAAATACACTATTTAAACTGCAAAATATGATGTTCCAATTATTTTAAATATGATGGTTAAATTTGGAAATTCACATTGGCTAATTGTTAAAATCATATTAAAATACAGCAGTTACGTTCAACTCAGATGTGCTTCCTCATAATATATCTTTCATCAGAATAACTCGAAACCAATTATAATTTCACATTATTCGAGCTATAAAGTTTGAGCTGCATTCTAATTAAGGCTGCCTCAGCTCGGTTGTAAAACCTTAATGGTATTAGGCATATACAGTGTTCAAATGTATATAACTTGGCCGGAATTTCTAGGTTTTTCACGTGTCAAATACAGTGCACGTAAAATAAGCTAAAAATGAATAAAATGTTATTTATCGGCATTTGTTGGATGCGGACGGGCTGTTAAAAGCAGTAAATTGCGAAGCAATTTTTCGGGACGGGAAAAAGCCAACAAATACCAGTAAACACATTTGGACGTATTCATAGAGATTTTCAACACGTACTTGCATCAGTAATTTACATGCAGTACTTGCGTAATTTAATAGCATACATTTCCGAAATATAATAATAATCAGTGTTGTGTTTGGCTTTAATGGCAACATTATAAGGACTGATATAGGATATAACATGGACGGAGTTGGATTTTCAATATCAAATGAAATTCTAATCCTTTCAGTCAAAATTTATGTGTTCAAGCCAGTAGTTGAAAGGGCTTAATAAGTGTATCCATGCAAATAATGGATTCGAAATTCAAAATGTAAGCAAACATATGCGGCAGTATAATGTGGTATATAACGTTAAATCCTGCTAAAAGCTTTGGGCGGAATATATCATGATCCAAAATTTCAGATCTTCCAAGATCAGTCTATGTTTTAAGTTTACTACTTTTCAAGACTGCATGGAAAATATCGATTTCTGTAAGCGCAATTTAAACTTTAGTATTCATTTTACTTCTCCTGTTTATACGATATGCGCTTTTGATTAAATTTAAATAAGGAACAAATCAATTTTGTTAATCTCATTTTTTTCTGTCAAAATTAAAAAGGGTAATATGAAAGACGGAAGAGAGAAGTGAGAGTGCGCTATAGAATGATTAATCGATAAAGAAAACATTGAAGATTAAGAGGACCGAGAGCTTCACAAATAATCAGTTAGAACGTATACATTTATCATTTCATGATAAAACTCATTTTGTGGTTGAAACAATAGCTTTTCGAGGCTCTATGAAAACTTGGTCCAAATTTGAATGCATGCCGAGGACGAAATTGTTTTCAAAGGATGTTAGATTAAATGCAAATTGAAGGTAACGGTTTCATGCAACTCGGGGGTGGGAAATGTAATTTTTATGCGATGATGAGTTGTTAAACTTTATACGCATATTTAGACGAGATATGAGTGAAGCAAATCAAAGAAATGGATGGGGATATATTATAAATAGGTATGCTTATGAGGATATGTTATAGAATTTTGTTCCTAAGCGAATTTCAACCAAAAAATTGAGAAATACTTTTCTTGAACCCTGCTGTTGAAGCAATGCCGATAGCAGCACCATCTACTTGCCCTATGCATGCCCTTTCGTCTTTGAAATAACTGCATATTTTCTTGGGGGCCTGCCGATGCCTTCTTTGCACTTGGCAACAGAGACCTTTTTCAACCATACATTCGTTGCTAGTGTTGCATTCTTCATCTATAATTAAGAAAAATTAAACAAAGCTTTTAAGCAATTGAATCATGATACTCATATTCTTATATAGCATATTTTCATGACGCACTAATCCATGTAGGAAATTGAGTTATGCATCTTTAATTCTTTAATTTATACTACATTCTTTAGTTATACGAACTAAATATAAGTTATTTCAGTTTAGCATCCCTGGTGGATGCCACAATATTTTTATTGTAGTCCTATGATTGATTGTCCATCTTATGCAGTAGAACATGTCTAAAATAATTCTGTGTGAAATAATATATTCTCTAAAATAATAAAATGCGCCGGTCCCAACTTGGGACTCATGTATAAAATAATAAACCTCCATAAAGTAATATTTAATAATTTTTATTGTACCAATGATTTTAAGAGAATACCTACAATGGAACTGCAGAAAATATCAAACATGGAATGCAGTGCAATTAAACTTTAATTGTGATACCCAATAACTATACTGACTCATATATACATGTACACATGTATAAAGTCATAAGAATTGAAAAAATGGGGAAACTCCCTATTTTGCAGCTGTTATACACTGACTTTAGTATGTTTTCAGATGAACCTATCAAAAATAATATTTTTCCCTGGTCCAAAGATTATTATTTTAGACAGGTTTTACTGTAAACAGTTTCATTACACACATAGCTGCAATGATAATATTATCGTGTGTAAAGAAACTGTATACAGTAGAACCTGTCTAAAATAATAGTCTTGGGACCATGCAGGGAAAAATATATATTTTGAGAGAAGAAAAAAAACAAGAATATATTGTGGTATCAATCTGCAGGGAATGCTAAACTGAAATATAGTTAGTTCCTAATACTGAAGAATGTAGTATAAATTTCTGAATTCAAGATGTATTACTCAATTTCCTAGATGGATTAGTGTCATAAAAACATGTTACATAAGAACATGAGTCTCACTGCAGATATGTGACATGCTATTCTGAACAAATAGGGCACTCATGGACAACATATGTAATTTTGCAAAAAAATAGACATACAGAATGAGGTTACGTTAAATACTTCATACATGTATACTTACTATATTGTTTTTTGTGGTAATTACTGGTATCTCTCTGGCATGTTCTGAAAATCACATCATTTTCGTTGTTATCCAGGCAAACAAGACCAGCCTCGCAATCTACCGTCCTTTCGCATGGTTCTCCTTGTTTAGCCCCGTAAACAGCCAGACAGATGCCCACCACTGAAAGAAAAAAATAAATAAAACGTGCAAAATTAATCAAGTTTGCAAATATCACTTTAATAACATATGGACCATTGCTATCAGGGCCTGTGTGCAAAGCAGTTAAGTGAAGTATAATCAACCGTCAATTTAGACTTTGATTTTAAATCAAAGCTCAGTGTCAAGTGCTTAGGTATAACAAAATAAATGGTTACATATATGATGTGGTTTGATTATGTTATCCTAAGATATCAGTTTTTAAGAATACAGTTAATGTATCAATTTGGATTCCTGTCTTCAATCATTTTACCTTTTGACGTCACAAGTCTTATATCAAATGTCAAGATCTTCCAAATGGTTCAAAGAAACGAATGTGTGGGTTACATTCATCAGTATTAGTTTTCATGAGAAAGAATAGGATTGCAATTCTCTAATGAGAAAAGATCATTAACGAGATAGTATATGAAGGGGTAAAAGATATTAAGCTGAATCTATCGGATCTAATTTCAGTAGGTATTTCGTTGAAGATCCTTAAAGGGAATTGGCATTGCGACAAGAGAGCTAAAATGTGAATTTCATAGCCCTTTTTATGTAACTGGTTATCTTGCTTAAAAGCATGGATTTAGGTAGGTATAACCAAAAGTCAGATTAGGAAATTACGCTCTAGTTTATAAAGTAAAGACAATGAGTTAATTTGTTATGGTTTGATAAATTTCACGACAATTACTTTTAGTGCTTTTGTTTGATTTTTTATTTCTAGAATGACTTATTGTTGTTTTAATTTTGGCTATAGTTTTAGTATAGGCAACTTTAAATAATGCAATGCAAGAATAGTATAAGTGCTTTTTATGCTCAACTCTAGCAATCTGACTCATCATGTCAGAGTATTTGAAAACACGATATACATGTGAGAAACATTTCGAAAATGTCAAAAAAATTTGACATAAATACAACATAATCCAAGGAAGAAAAAGCAAATAGATGTATAAGTGCAGATTCCCACATCCAGTATATGGATTTATGGAAATAACAATACTGAATAGCTGACCTTTTGTCGACCTACATCTAAGATCTCCAGAAAAAATATTGTATAAGTTAGGCAACTGAAGGACTTCCTTACAACCTTAGAATTTTATAGAAACTAGGTCTTTGTGTGTCTTCTAAAGTCAACCTTAACCTGATGCAGAACGCCTTAAAATCGATACTTGCCTTAATGCTTAAAAATACGCATCATGGCGTACGTAAGAATTGAATGATTCAATTGTGTAAATAAAATTCAAAAAGCATCCTAAAGCGACCTACATTCAAAGTTAAGTGAGCAGCTGAATAATTCAGCGCTTAACTCGTGATAGCTATTTTTTACACACTACTCAAGACACGTTTAACCAAATACCATTAGAAATAACACGAAATTCGGTGTAATCGGCTCACTTTCAAGTATTCCATCAGGTAATGTTCAGTGTAGTTTTTAAATGTTCGTGATTCTGCATACAGATTTGTAAATCTCAAGATTTGTGGCACTCTCTGTAGTATTTTATAGAGAAAGTAGCAGTAACACGCGAGTAAAAATACATATTAAAATACGAGTATAATGGCACTCTGTATACTGTTTTACGATTATTATAAATTAAACATCATGCAACAGAGAGTTTACATATACATATACGAAAATGGTACATATATAAAATGAGTTTCTCCCGCATAAGAGCTGCAGGGACGATCAATATCAGGATTGTTAAGGACGACAACACGTGACAGGCAGATAAGCCTTCGCTGAAAAATAGGTCGTTCAGTCTTGGTGTTTATGCTTAAAGAGCCTCTCTTATAAGTATATACAATTTACATGTTTGCCTCCATTCCTCACCAATTTCATGAATGATTTATGAACATGCAATTTTACCCGAACATTAATGTTAAGCTATTAACGTTCTGTAATAAAAGGAAGATGAAAAGACACTAGAGATACTTCATATAGTTAGTAACTAACGGATGGAGAATTTAATTACATTTCGCCTGATATATAGCTCAAATAATTTGCTTTCTTATCTGGAAGTCCATTTCGATTTTAATGACCATAATTCTCGGAAAAACTTTTAGGATAAGATGGCTTGGTCAAGAGGAAAATATATTTACAGGCAATGTGAAATTTTCATAACCTCAGTATGGAGACAATTAAAACTATTATATCAATTCTTCAACAAAACCTTATTTTTAGCAAGGAGTTACTAAACATCAACTGTAAAATGGAATGTTTTAATGTAAAAAAAATAATGTGACCATTTACTACAGCTTCCAAATTTTTGTGTGTGTTAATATGGGGTTGGATCAATACATTTGCAAAAACCAAGAATTTGTTATCCATTTTCATTTTTTTAAAACGTGTTTATAAATTTGAAATATATGCATATGTATCAAATCAGGGGTACATATTTTTCGATATAGCTTAAGCTGCTGTAAATCTTCGAATAAACCCCTTGGGTAGTAAGGAATTTTGGCCCGGAGTTTATTATTTATTCAGTAAAGTTTGTACCATTAAATTAAAAATAACAAACTCACCATAAACATGCATACGGTACCAGTAATTTATTTACCTGATATTTCAATATTAATGGGAATCCCCTATCTGCACTGCGCGAAGCTATTAGAAAATGTAAGGCGCGAGTATTTAGGGAATTCCCCTAACACCCGGGGTTTATTCGAGGTCAGAGTTTAATCGAGTATATACGATATGTATAACGTATAAAGGTTAAGGTTTTCAAATCCACACCTGCAACACCCTGTATAAGGAAGCATCGATTTAGTTTCAACGAAGTTTATTCATAAACTATAGAAAAAGAAATCAATATTTACATCGATGAGCAAGTTTTCATAAACAATGCCTAATAAATAAAAGGTAGAAAAGGGAGGTTATTACATGTCGATGTTCATTTTATACGTAGCACAACTACACGGTGCACGATTACGGTGCATAATGTGATATAAAATGTTCAGGGTATGAAATCATAGACCTGATGTTTTTTTGTAATAGGAAACGAAAGTTCCATTAGCTGCTATGAGCAGCCCATAAACAAAAAGCATAATCCACATTGATCTCGTTTCAAAATGGGATTGTTTGGAGGGAAAATGCTGAGATTCTACCGCGCCCCCGCATATCACTACCAGGCTCCCCACTTCGTCTTGCGTCATGACGCATGCCCTGCAGCATAAGACTTCTTGGGGGGACGTCTACCAATGACGTCACGCACCCGGGGGGAGGGCTGAAGAGTAGAGATGTGGTGACGTCAGAGGAGGAGGACCCCGACATAAAATGAACAACACGTTCAAACGATGCAGTTTTTCATTGGAGTTTCTTTTATGTTTTCTTATCAACCTTGATATAATGAGTTTCTTTGCACAACTTTATATAGAGTTAATCTGATTTAAAAAGAAGGTAAAAAACATGTTAGGGCTACTGCTGTCCTTGGGCCTTATTTGAAATCAGGGATTCGCCCAAGGGCCATCCATAAACGTCGTCTGCAGTTAGAGGGATACATTTCGTGTAGGCTTATCCTCATTGCATTACGTAAACGTTAAGATAACATAATGTGAATTTGTTATGCCTTGTGATAAATAAGTTATCGTAAATACTCGATTATACCCCCGTCTCAATTAAACTCTGGGTGTTAGGGGAATTCCCTAAGTGATCGTGCCTCACATTTTCCGATAGCTTCGCGCATCCCAGGTCAAAAATTCCATTGAAAACAATATAAAAATTCTATTGGTCTCTATCATTCTATTGAATTTTGATTAATTTATATTGGTTGGATAATATTTATTTGATATTAATTAATTTTTGACAATAATTTAATAGAGTTCAAACCAATAGAAAACAACAGGATTTTTCTATTGTCAATAATAGAAATCAATGGGCCAAAAAACAATGGGATGGCATTGGGGATTCCCCTTATTATTGAAATATCACGCAAATAAAATCCTGGTATCTTAGATGCTTGTTTCTGGTAAGCTTTTGTCCTTTCTAATTTATTGATACCAAATTTGAGGGAATAAAAATAATAAACCCAGGGTCTCGAATAAACCCCGGGTCAATGTTCCTATGGGGCAGTTTAATAATGTCAATGCATGTTAAAGATAAACCGGAAGGTAGCTAATTAAAATCCAATTCCTTCACATAGGGAAAAAAAAGGACTTCTCTATAGCCTGAAGAGGACAAGCAGAAAAACCACTAAGAGAACCCATTACTGCGGAACATTAAGTTTTAAAGCCATGTGGTCTGAGAAAATAAAAAAAAGCTGCTTGAAAGTACCATGATCTGCTTGGCTTGTGGGTTTCTTCGTCATAAATTCGAAGAGCCTTCTCAATTATGGATAAGTGAGAGGTTCCCGTTAAGGGGGCAACCACGCACATCAGGAAAGCTAACAGTGATTGCCTTCAGGTAGGATTTTACGGGTAAACACTGAATTCTAACATGAGTATTTTAAGACCAATAGGAGACAACCATCTTAGTCCCTAAAGCGCATACATGTTTCTGAAAGCAGATTCATAGGCTTACAAATTTTTCTTCCTTATTTTATTTGCATCTTTCAAGAGCTTTATCTGAAAATGTATCCTTGCATGGATGATAAGCAAACCATCAGAGATAATATCCAAAAACAAACAAACCCAAAGAACAGTGGAATAAATTTAAGTGGATTATTCATTTAAAATCCTTCTTTCCCAAAGGGATTTCTTCAGGGGTATTTTGTTTTCCAACACAACTGATGGTACAACCAAAACTAATTCCAATTATATAAAAGGAACATTTTCTTTGCATTATATAATCTCGTAATGAAAATTTGGCACACTGGCATCAGTAAACTATACGAAAATCCTTGTCTAAATATATGCTACTTGCACAAAATCTTAATTCTGGGGTTCCGTCTTAAAAATTGCCTCAAAGGTTTATATAATTTTTTTTATTAAATCAAGAACATCTGGCTTGTAAATTAAGCCATTTAAACTAGGTCAGAATCTTGAATCCAATGGCAATTCAGCAAACATATTACATGTGATACACTACGTTAAATGCTGAAGAAACACATCTTGTAATCCAGAATTTTAATGAAATAAATGCAAGGCAGGCCTAAACTTTAATCTAATTAACGTAAGGCAACTTTCCCTGTATCAACACTGCGGAACGTAATTGGTAAAGAAAAGAAGAAATGAATTAAAAAAACGATTAAAACAACTTCAGTCACATAAAAACAGCCCAAGAAAAAATTGTTAAAAAAACACGTTTGAAATGAAAAAGCATGCAGTACTAATTAATCTATTTAATGGAAAAAACTATATTTTAACACTAAATTATAAATTAAAGTCGGTTTAATTAGTTAAAAAAGCTTCGTTTGTTACAAAAACATTGTTAAATGATTAAAAATTGGCTAATTTTCAAATCTGCTTTAACTGAAAACTCCTATATCACATCGCAATTTTCAAATATGCTCATTCTCTTTGTTATAACATATGTATAAAATAAAATGTTTAGATTTAATTTATCTAGTAAACTACTAACTTTTTCACCATCTTAGAACTTTTTTTCCTTAATAGTGACCAGGTAAAATTGGTGAAAAGAAATGGAAAAAACTCATTACGAAACTTGTGTTTCCAACCACCAGAAGGTTATTTTTATCAGGATGCATTTTATTGCTGCACTAAATTACATTATTGATCAAAGACGCCATGGAGCACCTTTGGGGAATCTCAGTGAAAAAAAAGAAGATAAAAGGCGAGTCGCAAATGCCTAAAGGACGACACCTGAAGTAGAAGAAAACTGCAAATCCTATTTCAAAATCCAATGAAGGAAGCGAAGCAACATCCCACTCGGGAAGATATATCAAACGTGGATAGAATAGGAAATACAGGCGTAAACACATGGATTTACCTGAATAACATGTCTTTCAACAAAGTTTACGACTAAGAGTTTGGACATAAAACCACGAGTTATAAAGCCTCATAGTGAATCTTAATAATGGGGTTAACTGTCAGTAGTTATCCTCGAAATAGATACATATTATTTTTCGCAAGTTTTGTACTTTACCAAATTCTCATTCGTTAAACTGATGGTGACGTGATGTGACCATGATAAAGTAATATAACACTGGTCTTATGCAGCGTTATATTCATTACCAAAATAATAAGAGAGACAAATATTTCAAATTTTATGCATGATCCGATTTATAGGGATTAAGCCGGTATTAATGAATTGAACTGCAAGGTTAATTTTATCAGATCAACTGTTTTGTTCTCTGCTGTACACCAAGAATGGTCAAATTATCTCAAGACACATCTGACCTTTTAAACCCCTAAATTGTATTTATTAACTGTTTTCAAGACAATTTTTCTTCGGTACAATGGAGTAATTTTTAAGATTGTTAAACGTGCAATTAAAATTTTACAACGTTTTAAGATTGCTTTAATTTAATATTAAACATAGTGCAAAACAGAATGAAAATTTTTAAAATCTAATATGAAAAAATCTGACGTTAACTGAAAACATATCCTTGATAAATGGCAAATATTTTTTTATTGCAGAACTTCAGCTTTATTTCGAATATTTGGAAGTTAAAAAGTTGGTTCTTTCTTTTTTCGTTGCATATAAGATTAGTTTTTTTGGGCAAGACCTTGCCAAAAATCTCTTTACATTTGCTTAGACCCAGGTAGCCAAAATACGTTGGGCCAACGTTGGCACATGGTAGGCATGCCAATGAATATTGGTTGGGCCATCGTT
>JAQGCC010004678.1:0-12761 GCA_034698905.1 Xestoiulus laeticollis | reverse complement strand
ATTTTAAGTTTGAAAAAGTGGTGAAATTAAGGTGCATCTTTGCATCTTATTTCGTGGACACTTAATTTAAGATGTTTCGATTTGCAGTGTAGGTGAGCACCTATAACCAACATCATTACCTTTTTAACAAACTGTGGCCACCTGCCATCACCTACCTTTAACATTTAAATCATGCACTATATGTAGTGACAAATCCTATTAAATGGCTCGGGCACTTTTAGCTCTGTGCCCTAAACTCCAAACACACACATATGGGATAAAAGCGTGGCATTTTCTAGTTTTCACATACCTTATTGAGGTGTGGGGTGTGAGGACCCCACTTCTACTAAAGGAACTCGTTGAACTTGTAATACTTTTGAAGAATCTACTTTTATTTAATGTATACCTTTTACGATTAGCGAAAATTCTCTATGGACCGTAAATCAAGTATCAATTGGCAGTTGAACAAGTTGAACATTTCAAAAAAAATTCCTGACTTTTTCTAGGAGCTACAAAACTTATATACATTTCCCTGTTTTTCAGAAGACTGAAGACAATACGTACTGTTATTGCATTTTTATTTATAAAGAGCCGAGTTACCGAGCACCTACTGTGCTTTACAAAAAGATAGGGGTAAAAGTTAACGTAAAGCCGAGAGCCATCCAAACGTGTAGGCTTATGCCTACACGTTTGGAAAAAAATTGCGACGGCTGTATTCATGCCGTAGGTTTTTTAGTTCGTTTTGTAAGCCGTTTCTAAGCTGGTATGTTAACAAACGAACAAACTAACTAATAAACGTATTCGTTTTAATATAATAGGATTTGAACTTTGCATGTAAACCCTATGTGGCAATGTATCTCCCTTAAGAGGGTGTTTCGAAATCTATGGATGCATTTAACAAGATTTTTATTATTTATGTTTTGGCTAAAAATACAAATCTCCAGGGAATTTCGAAGGAAATATGAGGGGGTTGGGATTATGCAAAAGCTAAACACTTTTAAGTGTAAATTTATACAATGTAAATTCTAAAAATTTATACAAATTTTGTGTTTTTTAAAGTCCATTTCACTTATTTTATTATTATTGTTTTGACTAAAAAGACCAAGTATTCGATGAATTATTTTTGAATGAAAAATGTATGGATGTATACATGTATTTCAATTTCTATAAATTTAAAAGGCCTTTAAATACACAAATTGCATTAACAAAAAATCAATGTACATTATGTTGTATTATAAGAAAATGTTTACTAACCTATATGCGTACCTTATTGCATGTCCCTATAATGTCACATGGTCTAACATTACGCAATTTTTGTTCCTATACGATTTAACTACTCGTTGAATCATAATTCAATGAATGTAATTACACGATAACTAACATGCAAATTAACCAAGAAAACACCTTCATTGGATGGGAAACACCTAATATCACAATGTATGTTTTTTATCACCTGGGTGTCAAATTTTGCCTCAAAAATAAGCTTTGACCTATTTAATTCCCTGCTTCCCTCTGGCTAAAGGTCAAACTTCCCTCAGAGGTTTAAACAAAAGCACACACCCATATGCGAATATTATAGTGTTTTCCTGTAAAACAATTATGGTTAAAATTTCATTTTGTACAATTTCAGTCTTAAAATTTTCACATTTCGTGCATCCGAGGCCACGTAAATGGTAAAGGTTAGTCCACATGCCCCTTATTTAATATTTTTAGCTATTCTTAAGGGATAAAAAGCCCATTTTGAAGCATGAGACCCTAAGCACGCGAGAATTGTAGTTATATATCGATCAATATTGTCACATTTCAATGAATTTGTTCGCAGTCTCGTACATTCTCGTTATCCCTTGTTTTCTCTCACCGACGGTTATTATTGTTAACATTTCGATTTTGAGATATAGTCTGGCTTTTTGCTCCCCCCCAACCCCCTCAATTTCTATTTGTGCTGCCTAATTCAACCTGTGCAATTTTATTTTGCGCTGCATTTGTATCGATTCTTTTTGCTAAGAAACAGACAGCCCGTATAATTAGCTGATAGACGGGCTAATTCAAATGTCCCTGAAAAGCATTTCAATCCTGATTTGAATGAGAACAATTGGTATTGTATTTTTAAAAAAGAAGGGTCAACGAGCTGCAACCTGTAAAGACAAATGTCAAACTCACAATGGAAAAGTTTGTAACGATATAGTTGTATGGCTCTGACAATATCACTATTTAATAGCATTTTTTTTCTAGTATTACATTTCTTTTGTCGTCTCACCCATAATTAGGTTAAAAACATTGTCTGTAAAAAAAAAGACAGAAAATCGATTTATGCTGTTTTTCAAAGTCAGTTAAACACGATAAGGTAAGAAATATACTTAAATATGCATGTACATGTACATGTTTACACATGCAGTGCTTTTTTTAATATGGGCATCGTGAAGTTAACCTTTTTATTAAGTGGGATCATTAAGAAATAAGTTTAATTTTTTGCAATACATTCATTATAATGCAATTTTGATGAAATATTTGATGATTTTGATCCAAATGTTTTTCTGATTGGGACAATGTCAGGGTGGAGCTATTACACGAGTAAATAAGTAATTAAAGGTTTTATACATGTATATTCACGTATGTATATCCAAGTATTGATATCCATGTGAATGGATGAAATTACTGTGGATATCCATGACAGTGGATGAAGTTCTTATGTATATCAATGATAATGGACAAAGTTAAGTGGAAATCCATGACAATGACTTAAATTCATGTAAATATCATAATAATGGGTCAAAGTAAAATTTATATCAATAAGTATAATACTTTGTGGATATCCATACATCCTTGTAAGGATTTTTCCTCTGGGGAGATAATATTAACTGAACTTTTCTTCAAATTATTAGTCAATATTCAAAAAGTGAACATTGATCCAACAATTTAAATTATTTTGAAATACAAAGAGGACATCCACGTACATGTGTATTTACAATTATGTGTAAAAACCATAAAGTCTTATGTTTCTAGACATGTCAACTATTGTTTTATATTAGAAATATGAGACTTACACGTGCAGTGTATATGGTTCACCAGGACATACTATTAATAATAACGTATAAAATGTTGAGCTCAAAGATCTTCATTATTTAGTTGAAGACCATTTTGACAGTATTCATAATTTAATTTGAAAAAAGATGTAATAAGATTTATTTTTCATTAACTCAATGTTGCAATTCTATAAAAAATGATTAAAATGCTCGCTAAATAATTCGCACTCGACGAATGAAAATCCTAATTTTTTTTTTATAAGATCGATAAAAATGAAATTATTATCTCCAATCTCGACTTTTCATCTTTTCATTTTATGAAAAAAACAAATTGATCGGTAATTAAAACGTGGTAAAAAGGAAATGCTAAGGCGTGAATTTCACATCCATCTTAATAAGGTGAATTAAAACTATTAATTAGTCTCGTTATCTCCCTTTTTTATTTTATGGTATAATATGGCGGAAATGATCTTTGGAAAAGAGAGACGATTATCTTAGGACTTATGTTCATTATCTTAGCAATGGAAATAAAATTGTAAAATTAACATAATCAGGTGGAAATTAGAAAAAATTACCTACATGAGTAAAAAAAAATGTTTTATGGAAATTCAGAATGTATATGTTCATAGTTTGTCATTTTTTATGCAAATATTGACTGGTGCAATTTCAATTGAAATGCTTTTAAACTGCTATTATACGTGATAAAAAGCATTAATATTTTTTAATATGACTATATAATGAACAACTTTTTTACCCTCTGAGTTCATACTTTGACAAGTATTGATTTTACCAATTCAATGGAAACATTTTTATCTGATTTAATTATGTTATTATTTTTTACATATCGTAAGATTAGACAATTCATGAATGTTATGTAACAAATAATGTAGATTTGTATAGCGATTCATTTCAGTTGTTTTTTTCTATACATATGTATAATGGCATGAATTAAAATATATAAGCTACAATTGCATGAATATATTAATGATATCGGAGTAAAGTTGTTTTTTTAATGGTCTTTTGATATTTTAAGGGGGAACGAAACACCCCCTTTCCTATGGGTTTCCTATGGGTAAATTTCTTGACGAGCCCAGCGCATTTTCTAATCAAAATTATGGGAAAACAAAAACTGGTCAAAATAGTGTGTTCATACATCTAGGGCACAGATACCATCTTTTGTTATGAAAAGGTCTGGTTATTTTTAAAATTAATAAATAAGAATACATTTTAAATTTCACGTGCATCTCACGTGGCTAAGTCAATGATGCCATGTAGACGAGATCAGCAAATTAATTCAACCAATTTTTTCTGATGAAATAAAACTTCTTATTTTGAAAATACCTCTATATAGTGTGGCAAACTTTTAACTTATTTTCACTGCTTTTTTATAATTTTGACCACTGAATGCAAAAATAAAATCAAAGTTTTCAAATCACATATAATTAAAGATTATTAAGTAACAAATGTGACAAGGACCCCATGTAACAAGCTGACCAAAAATGACGTCATTAAAACGGCATACTGACCATGAAAAATTCCTAAAAATGACGTCAAATGCACGAGCCTACTGACGTCCTATGGACCAAAAAATGACGTCCTTTTTGGACATCAGAAATTGAGGTCATTTTCGGACCACTATTTGAATGGTCATTTTTTCGTCACAAAATGACATAAAAATGGCGTTAGTTTTAAACCATTTTTGAATGGTCATTTTGGCTAACAAATTGACCAAAAACATGACGTCGTTTGGCCAGAAAATGATCAAAACATGATTTCAATTTTTGACCACACTATGAATGGTCATGAAACGTCCAAGTGACGTCATTTTTGGTCAGCTTGCTACTTGGATCTATATGTATGGTTTTGAGCTAAAAAAAAATAGTGTGTACTTATTGTGCTATCGAAGTTCATGGCTACAATTAATTGTAGACAGTATGAAAGTGGAAATTCAATATCAAAGGCATGATAATAATATTGCTATATTTTTAGTTAAAATATTGAAAAGCAGATTACTTAAAATAGGTCAAAGGTCTTTTAACTTTAATCAACGTTGTATAATCTAAACAGCTCGTAATTGAAGATGTTTTGCCTCGATTTTTAAAACACTTTGCAATCATTAATCATGCATGGCCATGAAAGATAAAAACAACTCGTGTTTTTTTTTGTTAAATTAATCGTGGATAAGCCTAAGAAGTTGAAATTTCATTAAGGCAGGAATACGAATTTGTTGATTTAAATTTATTCTTAGACTTATCGACAGATATCCGCAATGTTCAAATGCTTGTCTTATGTTAGATTTGTCTATCTATGTTAGATCTGTCGTATGTTAGAATTGTATTTACCCTCAAGGTGTTTGAGAATGGTCTTACCAACGAAAAGTCCAAGACGTAAAACAAGCTTCTAGGTGTCATGAAAACTTCTTAAGTCATCTAATATACGAAACGAACAACCCATATAACATACTTATCAAAATGTGTCCTTTTGTGGCACACTGTTATGGACAATATAAGATTTATTTCGTTAATACACACAATGTGTTATAATTTAACCCAAATCTAACCCAATGCTGAGTGCTGTATGAGCATACCAACATTGGGTTGAATTTAAGTTATGTACAGTGTATAACCAAATGTTGGATTACAATTACGCAATGTTGGGTCCCAGGTTTTGTTTAAAATATGCCCAGAATTGGGTAAATGTTAGGTTTGTGCCATTTATATCAACTCATAATTGGGTAGCTTTATACCCAACCTTGTTTAAAGATGAATTACCTATTGGGTTATTTTACGCGGTGGTACCCAAATTGAATTGCGGGTAAATTAAAAAATTTAAAGTAGGCCTACAAGTGTTATATACTTTCTACAAGTGATCATATCATATCTCGTTAAAAACTATATGCCTTACAATGTCAAAATCTTAAGTGTACTTAGTATACTTTTCTGAATACTAAGCTGTTCAAAAAAAGTGCACTAAGTATACTAACTGAAAATAGTGTATACTTTTCCTAGTATAATTTACTGTAATGTGTACTTAGAAGTTTAAGCCAATATTAAGGATGGTTGGGGGTTAATTTATATGGAATCATATATATACATGTACATACTTATATTTACATCCATGTATACTTAAATATAGCAATTTACTTATAACTTGGGCTACACACAAGTTTAACCCAAAACTGAGTTAACCTAACAAAACGGGGTATACAGTTTAACCCAACTTTTTTACTGTTTTCTTTCACATTTTAAGCAGCAATTGGTCTTTTAGCATGAAATGACCCCTTAAATAAAGGGCAACGACCCTTCAGCATTGAAGCCTTATTCAAGGGGCAACCACGTGTTATGAATGGCAAGCCAAATGCGCTTAAGGGGGCCTTGTGTAATCGGTCGTT
This sequence comes from Xestoiulus laeticollis, assembly GCA_034698905.1. NCBI lineage: Eukaryota > Metazoa > Arthropoda > Diplopoda > Julida > Julidae > Xestoiulus > Xestoiulus laeticollis. The sequence continues at coordinate 6,368 of JAQGCC010004678.1, read as the reverse complement.
TTAAGGTTTTAACGTCTTATAATCTAAGTCAATCAGTTGTCATTTCTTTAAATTGACTTTAAGAAAAAGCAAACAATACACTGGGGCAATTTCCTTTTCTCTATTTAGTAGTTGATTCAACAAATTGAAGTTTCACCAGGCAACAAGTTAATTGCTCGCTGATCTTGAAATTAGCGGGTTGCTAAGTTTTAATAGGGAGCTACGTTGCTAAGGAGATGTTGTCAGGGCGCCGAACACAAAACTCTTTTACTCAAATATCGACATGAATTTTGTTATGGAGATCAGATAATATACTCATGAAGATCCTGCGTTTTGATATGTATATACGTTGACATTTTTACAAATATTTCCTACAGCAGTCTCTCCCCTGCTTTTCCATCCATTATTATCGTCATGCTTAATTTATGCATGGTATGTCCGTATCTGACATTTTCATGCATAGAAACTTTTTCCACCATAGAAGTCTCCAATACCAGACACTGTCTCGTTAATAGCATCCCTCCGGAAGTCTCCCCTCCCAAAGCATCCCTTTCTACTTTCATCATTATCGTCGTTTTAGGTTATAGTTGAAATATTTATTCAGGTTCTTGGAAAGCATCCCTTCATAAGTCTCCCCTTACCGGCTTCCACAGCAATTCTCCACCCTATGACCACATCAGTTTAGATCCCATTCTAGAACGAAGTTATAGGTCATATTATGTGATGCCCTTACATTATTCTATCACCAAAGGTACCCTGTATCAAGACACTGTCTGGAGAAAAGCATCATTCCAGGAGTCTACCCACTCCCCTGCCCCTACAGCATTCAATTCTCCGCCTAATGACAACATCAATTTAGGGCCAAAAAGCGTTCCTCCAGAAGTCACCCCCTTTCCCCCTGCCTCCACTGCATCCCCATCTCCACCCAATGACATCATCAGTTTAGGACACATTCTAAAATGAAGATAGGGCCTATTATGGAACGCCCTTACACTTTTTTTACCCTCGAATGTCTCCAGGACAGTGACACTATTACCTGAAAAGCATCCCTCCAGAAGTCTCCCCCTCCCCGCCTCCACAGCACCCCCTTCTCCGCCAAATGACATCATCAGTTTAGGACACATTCTAAAACGAAAACAGGGCCTATTATGGAATGCCCTTACACTTTTTTTACCCTCGAATGTCTTCAGGACAGTGATACTATCTCCTGAAAAGCATCCCTCCAGAAGTCTCCCCCTCCCCTGTCTCCACAGCACCCCCTCCTCCGCCCAATGACACCATCAGTTTAGGACACGTTCTAAAACGAAGTTAGGGCCTATTATGGAATGCCCTTACACTTTTTTTACCCTCGAATGTCTCCAGGACAGTGACACTATCTCCTGAAAAGCATCCCTCCAGAAGTCTCCCCCTCCCCTGTCTCCACAGCATCCCCATCTCCACCCAATAACAGCATCTCTTAAAGTCACGTTCTATATAGAAGTTAGGTTAGGTTATGTTAGGTTAAGTTAGGGTAGCCCTTACCTTTCTGGTCGACGAGTATAAATGCAAGAATGAGTAGAGAACAGGCCCTCAGCACAGTAAACCGGTGCTGAGCCGACTGAGGCTTGATTTTCCGGTTCATCTCCCTGGCATTGAAACGCACATTGGACGAACGTCGATTTTCCGGATATGTTTGGGGTGTTTTTAATACTGTTGCTTCTTCCGCTTCTTTTTTTTTTTTTTGTGTATCTATAAAAGCGGAAATGTCACCGATTCACAACACGTTTGTCACGAGGAGGAAGCACTGATCAATCGCAGGAATGTCACCGCCTGGTGCTGGAAAAATCCTCGGACTTTTTTTTCATATATATATATATTTGCAAAATCAAGCTTTCACATGGACTGCTTTTGGGTCGTCATTCCGCTTACTCGATATGGCTTTCACTGAACTAGACGTTCAACACGCTCTGCCTTATAAAGGCAAGAGAGAAGTCTCATTTGCGCATGCGCCGCACGAGGGAGGATGATGAGGGATGAAGGGAGATGATGATGATGATGATGATGATGATGGTCTGGCGCAGGCGCATTGGATAGCATTTGAAATGAATAGGAGAGGAAAGGAGGCTTTTCTTACGACGCTCGGAACCTCTTTGGAATGGGCAACGACGGCCGAGGACATATTAGACCTCTATCATAGATATACATCTATGTGGACTTAAAGGTTGCATGGTGGGGAATGTCAACCTTAGCTCCCCTGTGGCGAATAAAGGCACTAAGAAAGGGGCAATCTTCATCTCGAGTGGAAAAAATATACACATTTTACATGTGATGTTTATATGTAATAGCTGTGTATTAATAGATGTAAAAATGTGCATTATTGTAAAAAAATCCCCAGAGGAAAAAATCCATGTATACAGTAGATATCCATAGTATGGAGATTTGGTTAATAGCAGGATCCATTAGTATGGATATACATGTACATGTATCCATAATGATTGATGAAGCTATATTGGATATCCATTTAGATGGATCAAATTATTATGGATATCCAAGTATTGATATTCATGTCAATGGATGAAATTACTGGAAATCCATGACAATGGATAAAATTATTATGGATATCTATGCCAATGGATGAAGTTACAGTGGATATCCATGACTGTGGATGTATTATGGATTTCCATGTCAATGGACTTACTTAAATTGTACTATGGATATCCATTGGAATGGATAAAGTTATTATGGCCATGACAATGACTTAAATTTATGTGGATACAATAATAATGGGTCAAAGTAAAATGGATATCCATACATCCTTGTAAGAATTTTTCCTCTGGGGTTGTAAGTCTTTGTCCATGTATATAGAGGATATCATGGACACTCGTAATTTCTAAAACTGTGAATATGGCACCTATTAATATCATGAATATAATTTTAACTGAAAATTTAACGTATTTTTAAATGATCTAAAATAGATGGAGCCAACTACGCTGCAAATGAAAACATCTTAAAAACTGTCCACGAAATAAGACGTTTTATAATGCATCTTAAGACAATTGAACTTAAATTAAGATGCATCTTCTGCATTTATTGTGTTTGCATTTATTGTGATTAATGTCCGTCTTATTACAAAATGCAACTATTTTAAGTTTAAAAAAGTGGTGAAATTAAGATCTTATTTCGTGGACACTTAATCTAAGATGTTTTGATTTGCAGTACGAAACCACAATTATTTCCTTGAGAGGATCCTTTACACTGCAAATCTAAACATCTTAAAATAAGATGTCCCCGCGAAAAAAGATATGCAAAAATGCATCTTAATTTAAGGTAAATTTCCGAAGTTACATCATAACGTCTTATTTCGGGGACAGTTTTTAAGATGTTTTCATGAAGATTTGGCACGTGGAAATTTTATTTAACTAGTTGGAGATATTTGGAGACATATAAGGTTGTATTAATTTAAAGCATAATGTTCACTACAAATAAAAACATCTTAAAACTGTCCACGCTATGATGCATTTACTTAAATTTAAATAAAATTAAGATCGTTTGCATTTCATTTATTTCTTATCTGGATTAATAAAAATTGCAACTAATTCTTAGTTAAAGTGATAAAATAAAGATCTTATTTCATGGACATCTTAATTTATTTAAGATACTTTTATTTGTAGTGTACAGTGTATATGATGTATTATGGACAAAAATGCAGTATGTCCACCATATATTTATCTATGTAAGAAAACATCTAGAATTTTGCTCAAATTATTTAAATGTTACAACCAAATACATGTATATTGAAAGGAGAACCCACACTATGTTATACTTCGATACTCCCTCTCAAAAACAACCCAAAAAAAGCCCAAAAACTAGTGTTGTAAAACTATAGTTGTCAAAAGTATGTGTACCAATTTTGTACAACAATTAAAATGTAAGAGATTCCTCATCAATTTGTAATTTTTAGTATAAAAAGGTCTGAAGAATGGCCATTTAGAGTTGAAAAGTCCGAATTATACTTAGTCTTGGCCAAATGCCATGCACTGGACAAAAGCCAGATTAATCGATAGGACTTTTATCAATACTGATCTTTAATCGATACAAATGAGATTCATTTTCAACATTTCAGACGTTCGTTGAATTTATTTTTTGTCTTTAAATTAAGACATTTATATGTTATCGAATTACATATACAATATAAGGGCAACTTTAAATGGACCCTAACTGATTAGGAAAGATATAATTCAATGAGGCCATGCATGGGCTATAATATATGCCATATTATACATGGCCAAAAATATTTGCTCTAGTAGTTTTTGTAACTTATAGGCAAAATTAATTACCATAAAGTTATTTACCAATTAAAATCATTTTAAGTCTTTTTTTCATCTATGTTTTACTAAACTTCTCTAAAAGGCTTTTTTGGGGTATTTGAATTTGTGCTGCACACTTGTTATTTAAAATCTATTGAAATTGCTTACCATCTTATGTGAAATATTATAAGAAAAAAATCCTTTTTGGAAGATAAATAAGAAAGATGAACTTTATTTGAAAGTAAATAAGAAAAGCTCATTCGTTTACAAAATGTTTGAATTTCATGTTTCAAAAGACGTTTGATATTTGATAGTCTATAGGATGCTTTTCAATTCTATTACATTTGTTTGACAAATAAATACTTTTTTTCATTAAAACATATTCCATTTCGAATGAATAAAAAAATTTCTTAAGATACATTAAATTAAATTCCGTTAATGGAGCGATGAATTTGTTAAGAACTCCTACTAGACGTAAAAGAACATTGTTTTTGCAATGACATCAACTGGTATGTTGATAATGTACATTAGTGTCATCATGGTTTCATGATATTAAACAGTGAAAACCATTTTTACTATAATTTAAATATGCTTTAAAATATTTTTGAGAATTAAAATAGCATATACATGTATGTGCACGTAGGCTTTCATATTTGAAATTAAATGTCTATTCCCCCATTCCCCCCTCCTCCTTCCACAAATAAAAAATTATGAGCCATATTAAGTGCGGCCGGATTAGCCATATCACAGAAATTACAAATGATAGGGGCCCTGCTCCTAGCGCAGAAAATTATGTTGAGATAAATTGATTTGTCTAGTGTTATCTCTAAATTTGCATACTTTAAATCAAGAAAAGTTTGTTTGTAAAAGTTGTTTTGGTAATCCCGCAGTTTAGCGTCGTTAATGACATTTGCCCTGTTTCGGCCATACGCCGGTCTGCGGCGCTGCCTAACCCAAACTAACCTATACTAGGCATAATACGTTTTTATTGTCTTTAATAATGTTTCGTACCGAATAGGTTAGGATAGGTTTGTTTGGGTTAGGCAGCGCCGCAGGCCGGCGTATGACTGAAACAGGGCAAACGTCATTAACGATGCTAAACTGCGTGATTACCGTTGTTTTAATTATATTATCATACAAAACCTATGGCACAGTATAAGGGTAAAGCAGTAGGTGCATTTCATGTTCGCATCTTTGAAGTATGTATGCCCGGCGCACTAGCGATGCCACCTTGCGGTAGGTCGGACACCTGAAGATGCGATCGGCTAAATGTAGAGTGGCACATCGTTTTGTTTGAGTCGGTCGGGCCATGAGGTGGCATTCGGGCACCTAAACAAAACGAGCTGCACATTCTGGTTTGCCCCTATTCCGAAGGATTTTTAACCCTTCTGTTAAACAGGGTTACAACCGCGATTCAGAAAAGTGCGCGTCAAGCAGATGCACTTATCGTGCATCAAAACGATACGCCTGGCAAACGTTTGCAGACGATTCTGGCGATAAATGACGGCAAAGTTTACAATGTGCTAATATGGTGGTGCTGTACTTAAGGCGCTCCTGCTACACTACACACCATTTTGAATTTTAATTTATAATCCGTTTACAAATACACCCAAATGGTGGGGCTAAACATAATACGTTTCTACTACACGACAAGCCGTTTTGAATTTTAATTTAAACGCAGTTTACAAATACACCAGAGTGGTTATGCTAAACATTATACGTTTCTACTACACGACACATTATTTTGAATTTTAATTCGAACGCAGTTTACAAATACACCCGAGTGGTGGCGCTAAACCTAAGGCGCTTCTACTACACGACACGCCATTTTAAATTTTAATTTGAACGCAGTTAACAAATACACCCGAGTGGTGGTGCTAAACCTAAGGCGCTTCTACTACACGACACGCCGTTTTGAATTTTAATTTGAATGCCGTTTACATCTACATCCGAGTGGTGGCGCTAAGCATATAAGGCGCTTCTACTACATGACACGTCATTTTGAATTTTAATTTGAACGCCGTTTACAAATACACCCGAGTGGTGGTGCTAAACCTAAGGCGCTTCTACTACACGACACGCCGTTTTGAATTTTAATTTGAA
>JAQGCC010004677.1:0-12762 GCA_034698905.1 Xestoiulus laeticollis | reverse complement strand
CTGACTTGTTTGCGACTTTATGACGTAAAAAAGACGTCTTAAAGACGTCATTTTTTGGTCTTGTGCTACTTGGGTAGGTACCTTCAAATGCATGGCTGCTCTTTTAAAACTAATATTGCTATTTGTCCTATTGGTTTCTATTGTTGACAATAGGATCATAAAAAAATCTATTGGTATGAATTGTATTAAATACTTGTTAAATGATCCAATCAATAACAAATCAATAAAATAGTAGGACCTATTAAATTTCTCTAATGCCTTTGTGAAGTTTTTGACCAAGGAAAATGTACAGATCTATAGGAGGCTGGGATATGATAAAGGAATGGCCGATTATACAGTATAGACCCTGTCTAAAATAATTATACTCTTGCGCCAATTAGAAATGTTATTTTAGACAAGTTATTATTTCAGACAGGTTCATTTGTAAACATGATACAGTGAATACAGTTACAAAATAGGGAATTTCCCCTTTTTAATCCTTAATGAGCTATTGGTCGACACTAATAACACAGCTGTAAAATAGGGAATTTCCCCGTTTTTCAAAACTTATACATGTGTACAGGGTCTAGATAAGATAGTACTTATTGGGTATCACAAGCAAAGTTTAATTGCCAAGTATCTCATTGCTATTTCTGTTTTCATGTATGACATTTTTGATTTAATGTTTGATATTTTTTGCCTATTTGGCCTTAAAAAATTATTGGGACCAATAAAAATTATTACATTCACTTTTAGGAGGTTTATTATTTTATACATGGGTCCCAAGACGCGATGGCCACATTTTATTATTTTAGAGAGGATATTTGTTTACACAAGATTATTTTAGACAGGTTCTCCTGTATTAACCAATGATATTTCAGAGTCTTAAGGCTTGTCCATGCAACCTGCACATACATGTATTTGAAGGCACATATTGTCTATGATTAAAGCATACCGTTTTGTGATTCGTTAGTTCCTATGTTACTTTTGTTAGGTTCAAATGATTTCCTATTTTGTGTTGGTGTGTAAGCTTGGTCATATTGCTGGCTATCGTTTGTTGGAGTGGTTGGCACGTTTTTTTGAGCATTTTCTCTCGGTTGACTCGGATTATTTAATTCGGATTTCCTGACGGACCTTACTGAATAAAAACAAGCATTTGTTTCATATATTAACACAATGTTAAAAATAAATCATCCGGAGAAATGTGCACTCACCCGTGTATAAATAACCGTTGTATCGTCTTTTTCGTACAAAAATACATGCAACTACTAAAATGGCAACTATAATAACGATGGCTGAAATTACTGGAACCAAAACATTGAGGTCTAAGTAAAACCTGGATGTAAACTGGGGCCCTTCCATTACTTCTTCATTACTAACGATTCCTGCAACAAGGAGCATTTAAATATATAATAATTCATGAGCATATAGGTATGAAATTATGTTCTTAAGATGAATTTAAGTTACCAGTAGGAGTTTTCAGAGTAATAAAATCAAATTCCACAGGTGTGCTTCCAGCCCCATTTACAGCGTTAACCCTCAAACTGTAATGTGTCCTTGGTGTTAGGTCAGGTATCATTATTGGTTCCAGTGGAGAAACTTTATTTGTAATCATTAGCCAATCCAAAGAGTCCTTTTCTTTGAATTCCACCAAAAAATGCGAAATTGGGCAACCACCATCAGGCCACAATGGCAATAATAATGTCACGAAAGTTGAATTGACGTCCAATATAGAATCCCTCTCTGGTATTTGAGGCGCTATTACAAATAAAGATAAAAACAAGAGTTATATACAGATAATCAACATTCAACAAGATTTTAAACAATAAATTAAGTTTAATTTTAAATTCCCTAACTTTTTTCAGCTTTTAAAATGATTTTTTATGAACATCCAGATGACTAATAATTGTAAAAGTTGACAATAAGCCTAACAAATTCTTGTCTTATTGCTCAAAGAAGCTGTTTTAGAAACAGAATCAATGTTCTAGTAAAAAATGCATTGATTTCATCATATGGTATCACGATATACAATGCACATGTAAATTACTATTCATGTATTGGCTGTATATCCAATTTCCCTGAAAATTTCAGGTTTTTCAAAACCTTGGTATACTTACCAGTTCCACTAGTGGTTTCTCTAAGCATATCACTATGTTCACTAACTCCAACTTGGTTATAAGCAGTCATATATAGATGATACTCCGTTCCACATGCTAATTTTTCCAGTAAATAGCTAGTAGATGTTGTGCTTAGTCGAATTTCTTCCCATTTACCAACATCTTTTTTATAGTTTAAGGCAACACCTAAAAAACAATTAAGGATTACGTATCACAAATTCGATTCATTGATAAAACTAGTATAATCAAAATAATTAAGATTAGCAAAATTCTAATAGCTTAAAATTAATAATAAAGTTGTCGATTTTCATTTTTAAAACTCTATATTTTTGGAAATTAATTCGAATATGCATACAAAAAGTTTCACAACAATATTATTCAAATTTTCAAATTTGCTGAGGAATTGGCCTCTGTAATAGCACAGTACCTGTAACGGGCAAATCTTCAAAATCTTCTAACTTCCATGATATTGTAATAGAATTGGTCGTTTTAGAAATAAATTTTAAAATAGGTGGTGAAGGCGGATCTGGATTAAATTCACATAATACAAATATATGTAAAATGCTGACATTTTTAAATTACAGTATATTTTAGCATAAAAATAACTTACATTCACTTCCAATATGTGCTGGAAAAAAAAAACGTTTTTTGAAAGATGAGAATGAATGTGATTTATATGAATCGCAGAAACAGCATTATTACTTACGTTTATTTATCACAATATGTAAAATTTCTTCCTTAGCATAAATATTATGCACACGACAGGAATAATTTCCTGCATCTGTTGAGCGATAACTCGTAATAAGTAAATTGCCATCAGAAGCAGCTTGAATTCTGCCATTTTCTTCAATATGTCTTCCCCTAAAATGAAAGAACACTACAGGTTTTATACGTGATGAGAAACAGAAATTCAAAAATTAGCATATTTAAAATGCTACTTGCATGAATAGCCACTCTCTATCAGGAGTTGGAATTCCTACTGCCCTACAAGGCAACTTAAGATCATCTTTACGTTTAGCAAGTATTGTTTGAGGAAAAGAGGCAATTCTGGCAGGAACTATTGTAAGGCAGAATTAGAAATAAAAAACACGTGTCAAAAGTCATTGAAAATATTTAAATATATAAACTCCCGTGAGTTATTAGGAACTAGAAGAGGACAAAATTAGGTTTAAAAAAATAAGGTTTTGTGACAGATAAATTCATTCCAGCAAACATCCATTCAGTAAGTTTAAAAGTAACAAAACAAAAATTTAAAAAAGTTGTTGGATATCATAGGAAATTTTAAAATTTACATCCAACATGGAACTCTTAAAAGAAGCTATATCTAAAAATGGACAATTGGGCAATCCAAAACTACAGCCTGCCTGTTGAAACAGGTGAGTTTGAAATTACTCTCGTCTTCTCTCCTTCGCCTACAGCTGTTGATGCTTTCACCCAGAATTCATATTGCAAATTTTCACTTAAGCCCCTGGCTTCGTAGTAAAATTGGGTGGGTGGCAAGGTAAAACTGGAAGCCGACTGGAAAGAAAAATGACCAGTATTACAATACATATATACGGCTATTGAAGTACTAATTCAGTATAACTGTTTACTTTTTAGTAATAAATGAATATACATGCTTATGAATAACAACATTCCTTATGGAGATAAAATAATTAGATTTGTTTCAAAGATTTTGTTGAAAATATTTATTGAAGCAATTGCAGTTTCAAGTGTCAACTTTAGGATTGGTTTAACAACTTTGCAAGTTTTAAATAATGCAAATGTAATGCAAAAAGTAATGCCATAACAATAGGCTAAAATTCATTAGAGAATAATATAACAATTCGATTGGTCCACTGGATACTAGAACGTATTGACTGGATCATAGAATGCATTGAAGGGATCAAATAATGTATTGACTGGATCATATAATGTATTGACTGGATCATACATGTATAATATTTTGGCAGGATACTAGAATGTATTTTCTGGACATATAATGTATTGACTGGATCATATAACGTATTCACAGGTTCATATACATGTAATGTATTGAAAGGATACTAGAATGTATTTACTGAATCCCATAATCTATTGACTGGATCATATCATGTATTGACTGGTAATATAATGTATTGAATGGTAATATAATGTATTGACTGGATACTATAATGTGTGACTTGATCATTGGACAATAAATTAAAACAGTTCAACTAATAGAAAATAATAGGATTATTCTATGATCTAAAAAATGGCATATGGGCCACGGGTTGAGTACATCACAGTCATAACATTTTTGTCTTAATTTCAACTAAACAAATATAAATTATGCTTTGTTTTCAAGAATTCATTTAAATTTAAAATTATAGAAATAATAAAATTTGCAAAAATCCCTTCATTAACACTGAGTGTACAAATTTATATATAAGCTTACTTTTTGATAATCGTCAATAATTTTCATATAAACCGTGTATTTGTTAATAACACCATTTGGATGATTGGGAGGAATCCATGAAACAATAATTGCATCAGAAGACATTGGCAGAACCTTAATATCTGCAGGTGGTCCTGGAACTAGAATAAACGAAAAGTGACATATGTAAAAAAGCTAGTATATACATGTATAAATTTCTATATATATAATTTTAAACTACTTGTTATTCTTACCATCTTCCTTTGTTCTGCAGTAAACTAAGCTGCTTTTGGCTCCATCTCCTGCAGAAGTAAAAGCTTGAACTTGAATACTATAATTTGTAAATCTGCCCAAACCTTGCAGCTTTGTCTCAGTTGCTGTAGTCGTACGAAACTCCAATTTTGAGTTCACTGGTAATAGTAAACAATCAGATAAAGGTATAGCTTGATATCCAGAAGTAATTTCTTAAATATACATAAGACAAACCGTTCAATTCGTCAACAGGTTTATAGACAACACGATATCCCTGAAGAACTCCATTCAAAGACTGTTGAGGAGGAGGATTCCATGAAAGATGCAAACTTTGGGCTGCTGTGGTTACACATTTGATATTTCGAGGTGGCTGACTTGGTACTATAAGAATAAAATCATTAATTAGTGGATTACTAGAGAAAAATATCGATATAGCATGCTTTCATTTGATATACATGTATAATGGTTGCATTGGAGGTTATTTATCAAATCATTAAATTTAAGCTAATTTAGTTTATCAAAAATCTCAACAATACATAAATTTGCAAAATAGACAAGTAAAGAATATTTTACTAATTTAGTTTTAATCCAAAGATGGTTAATTATAAATTACTTTGTCCAAAAATTGGATAATTTACAGAAAACGTATTTGCAACTCAAGAAATTTAAATTTAAACAAACATGCTATAGTTTTTAGATTTACTAACTTTAGCTATTTTATTTTAATATGTTTGTTGAATATATCTAAATTAAATGTATATCATGAGGTAAGTAATGAAGGGTGAAAATACACTTTATTGCAATTATTTTAATAAAAAACGTATTAAGGTTTTTTAACCGAATGTATTAAAAAAAATGAAAAGTAAAATCTTATTTCCATATCTTATACAATCAACCACCAAATGATGTATAAACCATTAATTTTTCACTATATAACGTGCAGTTTGCCATCAAATTTATGGTTTAACATACAAATTGTATTTTAGAGGAAGTTCTTGGTAGCCATATATTAAGCCATGAATATTTCCTTAAAAATCCTTATTTTACGCCATGAAGGGAATTCAAGGGATCCTTAATCTACTTCAACCCAAGAAATGGACATAAAAACCCATCATCTGTCTATTTTATGGCAAAAAAATGTGCATTATATTTGGGTATAAGAAGATAAGAAGCTTATCGTTGCTCGTATAAAACATAAGCACTTTGTCGTTATCTAAAAATGGTCACATATAAACGACAAAAGGGAAAATTTATGACAATTTGAAAGCAATTTACGTCGATAACTTATATGCATATTGTATACTTGATAATACCACATTCTTCAAAAAATGAAGAGAAACGGGCTAATTCTTAAGTAAAATATAAACAATGAACAACAGTATACCAATATAAACTAACCTGATTCATGAATTTAATATTTCATCTAATACTGACCAAACGACCAAAATATTTATTTATCATCCTTTCTTTCATCATTTATCCAATCAATAATATATTTATATTCACATGCATTAATAAAATGTAAAAGAGTGGGGAAATCTCAGAAAATCGTTATAGGCGAATGAAAGTACCATTTTTTGTTAAAAATATGTTTATACTTTAATATTAATGACTGAATTCGGCATTAACACCAGTATAAAAACATTGTTTTTGTACTTACCATCTTCCATTGTTCTAGCCACGATTTCCCTGGACTTTGGTCCCATTCCAATGCTATTGAAAGCTTGTACAGTAATGGCATATTTGGTGAATTTGGTCAAACCCTCTAGTTGAAATTGTCCAGTGTGTTCATTTTTTATATCCGTTGTTTTGATTGATAACAACTCAACGGAATCGTATTCACGATACTCAATACAATAACCCAAGATATCTCCATTCCGAGTTTCACGTTTTGGAGGCTAAAGATATACTTAATTAAAATGTAATAAATAACTCGTATCAATTTTTAGTATTTAAAAGTTAGGGAAAGAATTGTCATACTTTCCATGAAATCTTCAAACTTTGAGATCCAGTCGCCTCAGCTGTTATATTCAACGGGGAACCTTCAGGAGCTGAAAATAGTGAAATTTCAAATAAAATACATGTATTGCTATTCTATTAATGTTATAAATTTGTCAAACTTGAATATGCACTAACCTTCTTCGGCCATTATCAATGGAACTGCAGTACTGAAAGTTCCAACTCCAACCGAATTTTCAGCAGCCACATTTACCAAATACTCAACTGCAGGATGCAAATCAGGAACTACACCAGTAGTTTCGTCTCCATTTATTGTAATATTCCTTCTATCAAGAATCCAAACACCTTAAAATTCAACAAATTGAAAAAAAATTACAATAAACTTAGCAAGGAATAATGCGAGATTTTTTGCTATTGTAATCGAAATAAAAATGTAATAAATACTTACTACTCACAGCCTTCACTTGAATAATATAATGTAGAATCCTACTATTGCCATCAAAAGGTGGGGTCCAAGTGAGACTTAGCATTCGACTGGTTTGAGGACTAACTTTAACATCACGTGGTGCTTCTGGAGGTTCTGAATTAAAACCAAAATTTTAAATACTTCATTTCTTAAGCTAAGAACTCAAATTTTTGTCACTAAATAAGAAGTTTTCTTAAGGATATAGAAAAATAGAAGTTTAAAAAAATCTGTTACAAATATTTACAATTTAAAAATGTAATTTGGACACAATCAAAATTGAATGTATAATTAGGGTAATTTTATAGTAGTTTTTAAGTTTTTAAGTAGCAACAAGTCGCTACTTCAAGGTCATCACTTCAGCTGAACTTGCAAAAATCACTATTCCTCCAAATACATTTATCACAAGTTTTGGTTTGGTCCCAATGGTTTGTGCTATTCACAGGTTTCTGAGTATATATACGAAAATTAACTTTTCCGATGATGAATTACAAAAAGTAAATGTATGTCAAAATTAATAAAATCTGCCATATCTCTTCTGAATTTGTTTTCATTAATTATTTGTTTCATATGTCTATGTAAACGTTTAAAATTACACTATACTCAAAATTAATTGAGGGATTGTGCAAGTTTCGTTTAAGGGGAACTTAACTGACTCTGAACTGCATGTTTTGCTATGGGGAAATTTTGAAACATACTTTTAAAAAAACTACTTGTTATAATACAAAAATAAAAATTGATAAAAATGCAGTATTTTTGTAGTTACTGCATGATCAAAATTTCATAATATTCCCATTTATAGGAGACTGTAAATGAAAAAAATAAACTGTAAAAGTTTTGCGATAGTTCCTCGACACGCCACTAGGTGGCAGCAGTTACTGGCACGGTGTGTATTCCAAAAAAAAATAATTATTTTAGTTTTTAATTTTTTAAAAATTACCTATAAATGGGAAAATTATGAAATTTTCATCATGTAGTAGCTACAAAAATACTCCATCTTTATCAATTTTTATTTTTGTATTATATTAAGTAGTTTTTTTAAAAGTATGTTTCAAAATTTCCCTCATAGCAAAACATGCAGTTCAGATCCCCCTTAATCATAACGAGAACACTATTACGCATGCACATCAATAAGTTATGGGCCGTAAAAGTCGTTATGCTCCTCAAAGACGTTGTGGTATCACGTTAAACTAACGAAATTGTCGTCTGCCCTCAACCACAAACCCATTAACGTCATCCCCACGCATGCGCATTAGCAAAAAAAAAAAAAAACATTGTTGCCAATGTCGTCAAGATTAAAAAAAAACCTGTCAATCCCTCTATTAAAAAAATACTTTCATGAAGTTATAACAGATTTCATTTTTTTGTTGATATCAATATTTGTTTTACATTGACACTATTTATGTTTTATGCTAAAAAATTCCTTGAGCTCGAAAAGATGAAAGTTAGTTAGTACAAGATAAATTTTATTTGAAATCAGCCATCCTTAGATATACATTAGAGGGATTGAGCACGCCTCCCTTAATGCTCCCTTAATGTTAACCACATTGACAGCACTGTATGTTATTCCAATGCGTTCTCGTTAAGGTAAATCAGTTGACGGGGCGTTAAGGAAGGCGTGCTCAATCCCTCTATAAACTCATAAATGTTTAAAAACGTTCAGGGTCAAGCAAACTCGATCAGGTGAACATCATAGGAATAAGAATGATGTATTGCATTCATTGTGTTATATATAAAACGATTTTCTAACTGCACATAATCCACGTGATATTCTCATGCAAATGTCATATCTCACCTTGAACTATAAGTGAGATCCAAGCTTGATCTTTGCCAAAATTGTTAATTGCCAGACAAGAAAATTCGTTTGTATCTTCTCTGCTGGTTCTGGAGACAATTAACTGGGAAATGAATCCTGCAGAAGTGGCTTGTTCACGGGTGGCGTATCTTTAAATAGCAGAAAAGAGGTCAAAGTAACGTTATTACATATCGCAAAAGTTGTCGCTGGCAAATGACTGCGTGTAATTGCACCATACTGCAGGTACATTAAATAGGTAATAGCCATGCGCAACATCTAAACTAACGTTTTATTCCACTTCATTAAGGTTTGTGGTGGACAACACTAAACATTAAGGAATTATGCTTAACTAAGCAGAACAGAGCGGATGAGAAACTCCTTCTTTCGCCATACGTGCAGGCACGAGGATAATTGAGCCGACTTTAGCCACCGATTTAATTTTAAATTGCCAATCAAGATGATAGAAGGACAATTTACAGGGATCATTACAGGGTGAAAACATAGTCTAGCTAGAAAAATCCTGTAAGGAGTACCATGGATTTTATTGTTTCAAGTTTTAATAACAAAAAGTAAACCACGTGCTGAGCCTATACATGTATGTCGTAAATTATCTAATATACATGCATTTATATGACTACGTACATTATGTCAAAGTTAAAAAATACAGGGTAGCCTAAACTCGATTTCACACTTTTTGATAATTGTGACAAACCTCAATGAGGAATTATATTTACAAGAGCATGAAACTATTTTAACACACCCTGTATATTGTTACTTTATATGACTGTGTCATTTTATAATTATATTTTCGTTACCGGTACTTCATAAATTTGCTATTTCATTTTTAAATACATGTATTTATAAAAAGTTGGTAACCATCCATGTTATCTTTTATATAAAATTTAAATAAAATATCTTATCTAGCATATACGCATTGACATGACTATAAGTATGTTAAATTTGATATTTCATTTTTAAATAATTATAAAAAGATAGTAAACATCCATAACAATTTTTAAATAAAATTTAAATATAATCTTACCTAACGTAGACGCATCGACACGACGACGTATGTCAAAGTTCAAATACAGGGTGAAGAGTTATATTTTTTTTAAATATGAGTATGAAACTATTTAACGCACTCTGTATATTGTGGTTTAATATGGTTACGTGTAATGTTATGTCTGATGTGTAAGCTCACAAAAACATTAAAAAAATAGATTTTTAATCTGAATTTATGGGTATGCACGAAATTAGGGAAATGTTAGATCACAGCACAAAAAATTCACAAACTTCTTACTTGCTTTTTTTGCGGATATCGATTTTTTGATTATGAACTTTCCACTCTATTTTTAATGGAAAATCGCCTTGACTTTCGCAGCTAAGTACCGCATCGTGACCTTTTCTGACAGTCTGGTTTCTGAATTTTTCTTCAAAATACGCTGGGGCTGCAAAAAAAATGTCTACTAGTACAACTCGTAAATGGACCATGAACGGATTAGCTATTCTTCAACAAAATTTAAAAAAAATGTTATAGCATTAAATTTTAGCAATAAGATCTTTTGCACTTGTCATTTTTAAATGTCGATTTTCAGTAGAAGTATACATTAGATGATTATTAACCCTAAGACGATGTATAGATAGTTATAGACATGTTTTTAAACATCAAATTGGTGCGAACAAAAATTCAATTTTTTTGTTTCATAAACCAACAGACATGAAATAGTTAAAAATCTATTCAAAATTACGTAATTACATTTTTTTAAACTACAATGAAAAATGCTAATTGTGACCACCCATTGGTCAAATTCCGCCAGGCGGTCACTATACAGAGAATTTTTATTAAGGAAAACATACATGAATGTATATGCACCAAAACCAATTAATGACAAGTGGTCACTATGAAGAGGTGGTCCAAACAATGCCTTAATGTAATAAAATGGTTGATTTTAAATAAAAATATATCTAGAATTCAAAGGCAAATTTTTTTATACAGGATGGGCCAATAAAAATTAAGCCAACTTTATACATACAAATCATAAAGTGTTTATTTGTTAATGGAATTTAATAAAAATTTGTACATTTGTACTTGAATAGGATACAAAAAGATTCCCTATTTCAATTTGTGTACATGGTTAGCACCTTTCTGCAGAAACTGCTTCAAAAATTTGCCTAGAACTGTAATTTTTAGTTTTACGCAAAAAACTCATCGGTTTTTTTTTCTTCAGTCACACCATTTTATAATAAAAATTCGGATGATTACGTCACTAAAAATAAGGTGAACAAGGGGAATTCGAAAGTCCAGAGAACAACAATATTTATACAAATTTTAATTAAATTCCATTAACAAAAAAACATTTTATGATTTTCATAAAGTTGGCTAACTTTTTATTGGTCCACCCTGTATATAAACCCTGTTAATGCATAATGGTTAGCGCTACCCTATAGTTAAAATTGCACTCTATTTGAACAACTTAGTATACTTCTAAGTACACTTTATAGTAATGTATACTATGAAAAGTATACTTGATTTTCAGTTAGTATACCAAGTGCACTTTTTTTGGACAACTTGGTCTATTTAGTATTCAGAAAAGTATACTAAGTACACTTAAGATTTTGAAAAGAGATATACGAACATCTCCTAAAATTAACAACTTTTATCGAAATCAGACCAACAATTAATAATAATTAAATTTTGTCATTTCACAAGGGAATAGCTGTCTCTTAGATTTTCATCTAAACCGAGCTTTCTGCTTTAAGTTAAGAATTAACGATGACTAATTAGAAGGGATTTAATCGAGCCGGGACGAAAACAAAAATTGTAAGGATAAAGCAAAAGAGGCGATTAATTAGTCGTGTGAAAAATCGATGACGGTGAAAAGGAGGTCCACTTACCATGAACTTTCAAGGAGATCACTTTACTTAGTCCAGCCCCAACACTGTTGTTGGACTGGCATAAATAATATCCAGAATCGGTCACTTGGATGCTCGTTAGCAGTAATGACCCATTGGGATACATGTAGTTTCGTCCGCTAGAATAATCTATGGGAACATAATCCCCTGGAAGCCTACCTAGCAATTAAGAAAAATGTATTAACAGAAAACTCCTTCTTGCCTGAAAATAAATGCACACAACAACAATAGGATTTGCAGTGAGCAGGTGCTCGTTTTCCCAAAAACGAGAAAATGCATCTCGCCCATTTCTAATTACTCATCATCCTCCCAAACGGAAGGATATTGCTTTGCTGTGGGAAATGTTTGTCTGTTTCAGCTCTTGCTTAAAACCAATAAAAAAAAAAAGTTTAGTTTATATTCACCGATTGCTTTCTTCCACGTTATGTAAGGACGTGGCAATCCATCCGCTTGGCAATCGATGATGATACTTTGGCCACTGATCACTGAAGAGTCTTTGGGCTCGAAAATCCAGCGAGGCGGCACTGAAAAATAAACAATGAAACTAGCTGCTGTAGAATTTACTTTTCACATCAAATACAAAATACAACAATATCTTGATTAACAGGGTGGCTCAAAAGTAATGTGTCAATCAAATTTGTTTTCAAAATGGTCATATGGGGCCGTCCATAAATGACGTCACGCACTAAGGGGTCACACATTTGTGATAATGTTTGACTAAGCGGGGGGGGGGGGATAAGGGGAAATGTGACGTCACATCAAAAAATCATAATGCGCTACTTTAAGGGGGAACTGAACTGCATGTTTTGCTGTGGGGAAATTTTAAAACATACTTTTAAAAAAACTATTTGTTATAATACAAAAATAAAAATTGATAAAAATGCAGTAT
>JAQGCC010004676.1:0-12762 GCA_034698905.1 Xestoiulus laeticollis | reverse complement strand
TGCACTGAAAGGATTGTGTGCATAATGTTATACGTGTGTATTCAATTGTATACATGTACAATAAACATAGTTCATTGCGAGAGAGATTCATGCGAGAGAAACCATAATTTGTAACAATAAACATAGTTCATTGGACATTGTCTTTTCATAGCAAACCTCCATACAATGAACACCTGTCTAATGTGAACACTTTTGCCTGTACAATAAACATATGTACAATAAACATAGTTCATTGGACATTGTCTTTTCATAGCAAACCTCCATACAATGAACACCTGTCTAATGTGAGCACTTTTGCCTGGTCCCATGGGTGTTCAATGTAGACAGGTTTCACTGTATGAGTAAAAAAAATGTTCCCTCTGAGTTAACCTTTTAATCCCTAAAAATAAATTAATATATAAAATCCTTTCTCAAAAAGATGGGTAGTTAGGAAATGCGAGAGAAACCATAATTTGTAACGATGTGATGGCAATGAATGATACTATTGACTGTGGTCCAGTAGGCCATGCGCGCTCATTTAAGCGCATTTCTTAAGATGGTGTATATCAAATCCAATGTTCTTTTGTTTACATTTAAAGCTGAAGGTAGCCGATGGCACATCACAGAAGATTGGTTTGCTTGGTGATGCTCTTATCCATCTGTTGGAAACCTTATTGAAGTATCCTACAAAGGACCACATAAAAACCGCTTGCCAGATACTAAAGGTAGATGTTGTTGTCATTCCCTCTTCATCCCTTGTTTATTATCCGAACCGCTGGTCTGACTGTTATTTTGTAGCTGACAGGTTCTCATTTGGAAGATTACGAGCGATCTGCCAATGCAGGAAACACACCCTTACTGGACTTCTATTTCGAGACTATGAGAAAATTGATAATGGACAATAATGTTGACAGGCAAGTTGTCAACTGTCGTGGTTTTTGCACTTCGAGGAGCTTTCGTATGAGCTCAACTCCAGAGTTGGCCGGTTTACATTCTCGTCTGAAATATCCACCTTTGTTTTCGTGTAGAAACTCGAGAGATATGATCGCAAATGTGATGGAGTTGAGAGCTATCGATTGGGGACAACAGCCGGCAAGAAACAAATCAAGTGGCGGAGGAGACCCAAGTAACCGACAAGTGCGTAAAACTGTTTTTCTAAACGCTACATGGCCGAGAAAAGAAAAAATTTATACCAAACTTAATAACGGTAAATAAAATATGATTATATCGACACGATTAATATTTTTTTAGCCGCAGCCGACGGCAAACTTTGGTCCCAACGAGAATGGGGAGTCGAATGAAGATATTAGCATCGGTCACGTTCGCACCATCATGTACGAGATTACGGTAAATCCAGGCAAATTTGACACTTTGGCAACGCTGCTCGTCGATGCTCTAAACGTCACGATACAAGATGAAATCACGCTGAAAGCCGTTGTGCACGAAATCTTTGAGCAGGTAATCATTTTAGGCTACTAGTTTGAACGCTATACTCTTGGGTCCGGGGAAAAGCATTAATTTGGATAGGTTATTATTTGAGACGGGTTCATCTGAAAAATTGCTACAGTGTATACAACTGCAAATTAGGGGATTTCCCGTTTTGAATCTATCATAGATCTGCTAGCTATCGGTCGGCACTATTTACACTAGAAACTGTCTAAAATAATACTCTTGTGTCCTAGGAAAAGTATTATTTTAGATAGGTTATTATTTGAGACGGGTTCATTTGTAAACATGCTACAGTGTATACAGCTGCAAATTAGGGGATTTCCTGCTTTGAATCTATCATAAATTGCTAGCTATCGGTTGGCACTATTTACACTAGAAACTGTCTAAAATGATACTCTTGGGTCTGGGGAAAAGTATTATTTTAGATGGGTTATTATTCGAGGCAGGTTCATCTGTAAACATGCTACAGTGTGAGTGTATGCAGCTGCAAATTAGGAGATTTTCCGTTTTGAATCTATCATGAATCGCTAGCTATTGGTCGGCACTATTTACACAGCTCATTTACATGTATGAGACAGTAGTTATTAGGTATCAAAAGCAAAGTTTAATTTCCCTGTATCTCCTTGCCATTTTTGTTTCCATGTTTTACATTTGTGATGCCGTGTTTGATGTTTTCTACAGCTTTTCATTGTAGATATTCCCTTAAAAAATCATCGGGGACAATAAAAATTATTAGATATCACTTTATGGAGGTATATTATTTTATACATGGGTCCCGAGTTGGGACCAGCACATTTTATTACGTTAGAGATGATATTCTTTTACACAGTGTTATTTTAGACATTTTTCTCGTTACCTTTGCACGTCGGGCATAATGATAATCTGATTAAATGTTCTCTATTACAGGCTGTCATGGAACAGAACTTTAGGTATAACGGTGCCCGTCTTTGTAATTATTTGTCCAATTACCTGGCACCGAATTTTAGCACCTACGGATTCCGCACCCTGCTAATTCAAAGGTTAATAAGATGGTGGATTTCATAGCCTGTAATTACAATGCCGTACTTTTAAAATCAAAATCGTTGATGAAATCTTGGACTTGTCATTCCAGGTGTCAACACGAATACGAAATGAGGGAAAATTTGGCCCAATCTCCGGATAAAAGCGCCCGGTTAATCGGCTTCACCATGTTCATGGGAGAGCTGTTTATTCACATGAAGGTGAGCTGAAATTTGCTAGCGTTAATGTTTGTCCAACTTATACGATTCAAGTTGGCATGCCTTTAAAATTGCCCCCGTTGTTTATTTGTCAAGTTAACGTTGCCTGACGGTTCAACGCATAAAGTTGGTCCTCTCGGCGAAGCTGTCCTGCATCTCTTGGAAACACTGCTGATGCATCCCACCAAGGATCTTCTGAAATGTGCATGTCAGATGATGAAGGTAAATTACTTTTAGATGGCGAATTACATATACACCTGTCAAACGAACGTCATAAAACGTTACTTTTACCTCTAGTTTACTGGCGCTGCTTTGGAGGATTTCGAACGATCTGCTAACGCCGGCAACGCACCCTCACTCGACAACACGTTCGCGACGATGGGAAAACTGGTACTGGATGGCAACATAGACAAGTAAAATAACTCTTATTGGTTTCGATGCGATTCGCTGTGGATGTTTTGCGTTTTTCTAAAATCTAATTTTTTGTGCACGGCCTTAGAACTGCAAAAGACATGCTCGTGAACGTGATGGAGTTGAGGTCGATCGATTGGGGTAGGTTACAAACTCCTGCCTCCAACACCAGAGAAGAAGCGGTCAGCGAACAGAATGTTCCCGGGGTAGGTTGTTTGGATTCTTTTTCATATATGTGGGTCTTTGATGAGCAGTAAATTGGAAGCAGAACAACGGGTTTGAACACCACAAGCTACCGTAAATACTCGATTAAACCTTGCCCTCAATTAATTCCTCGTGGTGTTAACGAGCGTAATTGCTAACCAAGCACGGTCTAGATTAAACCGCGGGTGTTAGGGTTAGTGCTCCCAGCGGTTAAACGGTTAACCGGAAACCGTCTCAGAAGCGGTTAAACGGTTTGTATTTTCCGTTTCGTTTTACACGCAAAAAATGGAAACATTGTTACTAAAAAAATAAGTAGTTTGCTGCCCGAAAATGAAAATGTAGACATGCTGGTGTTCTTAGCAGCAAACACAAAGAACATGTAACTAAGATTGTTTAAAATAGTTATCAATCAATAAAAGATCCCTGTTGGTAAACCATATTATCAGTTTTGTTTAGTAACGTAACGCTTGAGATTCGATTTCCGTTTAAACTGCCGTAAAAAAAAGGTTAAACGTTTATTAAAATAACTGCTTTTTGCGACCACTAGTTAGGGTCAATGTTCATTACTTTTAAACCCCCGGAGTTTGTTCGAGTATTTATGGTATAATGTTTTATGGTTGAAAAAAAATAATGCTTCATCGAATCGTGCCCTTGATATCACATTTATTGGCGATTTAATTTTTAGACGGATCCCGTGTTGTACGGACCTGACGGACTTCCAATATCTCCAGAAGAAGCCCTGTTTTTAGAAAGCAACCAGTATTTATACGACAACACGGCCTTGGACGACGATTGTAACGATTACGAATTCTACAGGTACGTGAACATATCATTTTTCTTAAGGCTGAACTTAAACAACCCCTTTTCTATGAGTTTCCTATGGAGAAATTTCTTGATAGCCCAGCTACTTTTCTAATAAAAATTCTGGTGAAAAAATAATTGGTAAAAATTGTGTTTACATAGATCTAGGACACAAGAGACCATGTTTTTTTATGAAAAATGTCTGGTTATTTTTAAAATTAATAAATAGGAGATTTTTTAAAAATTTTGCGGGCGTTTTACATGTTCTTGCTGCCACCTGGTGTCAGCTACCTGCAATTTATCGTCGCGTTTCGAAAATTTATCGATTACTTGCTTAATATTAAAGATTAGTTACTATAAATGTATCTGTGTCCCGGATGGATAAATTATTCATGCTTTAAAATTAAAATACACACCTTAACTGGTATAATTAATTTGAATTTCCTGATCTCGTAACAAAATTCAAATTCTGAAAAATGCCTGTCGCTGACACCAGTTGGCATCAAAGACTTGGCCACGTGAGATCCACCGTGAAATTTAAAATTTAAGAGCCATTTTCATAAAAAAACATGGTCTTTGTGCCCTAGATCTATGAACACATTATTTTTCCCAGCATTTTATTTAGAAAATTCGCTGGGCTCGTCAAGAAATCAGGAAAGGGATTGTTTAATTCATCATTTATAGGCGGAGAAACGCGACTTGAGACCGTTCTGCTATGTACCGAGTTTGATATATATTATAATTTCTGCTTTTGCTTTTAGTCAAAACCAAAACCTGTGGTCGACGAGCGACGATGTGATGGACGACGAGATGGCGGCAGCATTCGAGAAGTTTCTGCTGGGCAACAGCTAGAAATAGGCTAAAAGTTCGCGCTTCCATTGAATCGATGCGAAAACCGGTTAAATATTCATCTCATCATTTATCAGGTACAAAACAGATTCCTTTGTCCCCGTTCTCCCGAATTAGCTGGTTACAAATCCACGCTGTTTAACCATCCCGGGCACAGTAGCGCTCGAATGCCGCTCTCTCAACGGTTGGGTAGGAGCCACTCGTCGACTTCTCTTAGCTCGGCGTTTCTCCTTCGTCCTCTTTTTCTAACACGTTCCCTTTTTTTTCCCCCTCTACTCTCTAATATTTTTATTTTTGTTATGGAAGGTTGTTTTTTTTTTTTTTTGCTATTTGCGTGATTACTAGCGCTGATTTTCAACCATTTGAAAAATGGGCTAAGGAGAGACATGTCGAAATCAATTAAATGTTGTTAGTTTCAAAATAATCTAGGTGCTGATTCGGCCTATGCACTTGTTTGAGGACTTTAACGGTCCCGTCCAACTGCTAGTCATTTCCAACGTGCTCGTCACTTCTGTCCGTTGATTTAAGAGGGTTGCATACCAGAATAAGCCTTTTTTTTTCTAAATTATTTTTTAATTTAAGTTTGAAAACTGATAGGAACAAATGAAATGTACGTGGACCTAGCATAAATATTCTATTATTTGTTTAAATTTTTTGTTTATGTATATGTGTGTTACATTTTATGGTAATATGTCCGTAAAGTTTATAATTGTAGAGGGTCTGGTAAACTTTACGGACATATTTTCATGAAATGTAATATACATATACATGAACTAAAAATTTAAACAAATAATATAATAGTTATGCTAGGTCCTCGTACATTTCATTTGTTCCTATCAGTTTCCAAAATTAAATAACAAAATAATTTAGAAAAAAATGGCTTATTCCTATATTCAACCCTCTTATGCGCTTTAAATTAACTGTTGTTTTACCATGATCACATTACGATAATCGACTACATAATCGACTACGCTCGTCTATCAAAATAAATTACCCAATGTGATTTACAAAAAAGTCATTCATCGATTTAAGGCATCGTTTCGGTTTTCCAAATTAAAACCATTGCTTGCCAATTAATCAACTTGAGCTATTTATTTAACGATTAACTTTTTCTGATTTCTGTCGTTAATCGGGGTCCCTGATCTGATCGATCCCAGAAATCGTATTTAAAATATCATATCTGAATTCAAAATTCAGAAAACATGTGTTTTTAATGTCGGCAAGGCACACAAACATGATTGATTATTAGATCAACTTTCGTTAATTTGCGCTAATTAAGCCATTCTTGTCCTGACTGGAATTTATCCGCTATTCACTGTTGCATTTGCAATCATTTAAATATTTTGGATCATTTGGGTTAAGGTGAATTACCAGGAATTATTCAGGCCAATTATCGAATTAATTACCGAACTATTCAGGGAATAACCGAGGATTCTTGAGAATTTCGGCAGCTTCTAGATGTCATAAAAAATGTTTTGAGTGTTGCTGAGAATAGTTTTTCGTGCAATTGGGTTTAAACATCTTTCATTTATTCAGAAAAGATGTTATGTCACATTTTGAAGTTTGGAAAATTTTAGCACTTTTAAAAGCACAGTTTGCGATTAATACATAAATGTTGTTTGAAACTCTGGCTCGGACATTCCCACATTGTTCTTGTGGATTTTTTCCCCGAACACAAATTATAAACTGAATTTCCATAAAATTTCCATTCAATATCATAAGCAGAACTATTTTGGGGATCGTATTTTACTTAAATTTTCAATAACATCACTACGAAACTTATACAAAATTTGGGTCCCTCTATATACCCTTTGTGCCCCTGATTTATAAGGACCCTATAACAAAACCCAAAGCCAGATTTTCGAAAAGGCTACATTATCCTTGGTTTTATGAATTGAAAATGTATTGAAACAACAACATCCTAAATTTTCAACCGATTAAAATGTGTTACCGAATTGTGAAAAAATAAAACCCGATCAGAAATTCTCGTTCAAATTATAAAAAAAAATACAACTAATTGAAAACTTTTGCTTACGGAAAGTAGACTTCACTTTACTTTTTTTGGGGATTTGGCCCTTGACGTATACGTATTTTGATTGTATCGGATTGCAGCAGCCTTCCTTGGTATAAATCAGAAATCAAAGCAGGTTTTTACGAACAATTTCCGTTGATATTCATTTTTCCCCAACAAAAGTTTAAAAAAAATCACCTGCCTGTCCACGAGCTTTTGCGGGTCTCCTTTCCCTCTCATTTACCCCATTATTTTTCGAGGACCAGCGGTGGCCAGCAAAAACCCTTAAGTTTTTAGCGCTGTTTATTCGGTGTACTTGAGCTTCCTATAATCCCCCGATGTACATGTTCACCTTTTGTTTGACGAGTCTCGAACTCGTGCAATGGATATTATTGCTGTTCTCAGTCCTCTGTTTTTCAGTTTTGAGTGTTTTTATTATTGGCAAATTTATACCATGCTCTCTTTAGGTGAGATTTGTTTCCTTTTTCCTCGTTCGTTTTGCACCTCTTTTTCAACTTACTAAATTTGCATTTGTAGAGATTTTTAACATCCAATGTTGAAAGCCATCGTCGGTTTTAAATAAACATTCAGTAACAAATGCAACACCCGACGATGCCTCGTCTGAATTTTTTAGACAGGAGACTCTGATCGGAAACAAAAGTAGCGAAGAAAGGTGCATCGAGAAATGAGGTGAGTGAATGACTTTTAGCAAGTTTCCACTTTACGATTACGTTTACGATTCACTTTCAGAAATAATGCATGCTTGTAATGTCCAATTTAGCTTTTTTTTAAAAAAGAAATATACTTTAAAAAAAAAAGAAATATAGTAGCTACAGATGGATAAATTATCTGCGAGATACAACTGGTTTTAATAAGAATTTTTTATTTTTATATCCGCGAGTAATTGTCCAGTTTGCATTTTGATGTTGGTGAATTGATAAATGCAAAGTCGACAATAACTCATGGCCATGAAAATAAAGATTTGTTAATAAAACCAGTTGTACCTTGTAGATAATTTATCCCTCTTTAGCTACTCTATATTTTTTAAAGCTTCGATTAATTGATAAATCAAATTTCTACCGATAAGAACACGCTTTTTCGGTGGAATGCAGTAGCAGGTTTAATTTTAACAGGCATCCCAGCCATCCTATATTTCATATATTTTTGATGCTGTCCTATATTGTGCTATATTTTCGTTAACTTTTATACAGGATTGCAATAACCAGAGTGACAAACAAGTCCTGAAAGTCCTAAATATTCCTAAAAAAGGTCCTGAAAGCCTTGAAAGTCCAAAATATTCCGAACAATAATCCTAAAAAAGTCCTAAATATTCCTTAAAAAGTTCCTAAAAAAGTTTAAAAGTTCTAAAATAATCCTTTATTTTCAAAGAAAATGTCCTATAATTCATATATTTTTATCTAAAGTTGGCTGGGATACCTGCTCGTATGCAACGCCAATGAAATTTGGGAGAAAGCGTTAGCAATTCACATTAATTCCTACAATAACAACATAGTTTTAATCCAAAATTGGCTGCAAGCATCATTTATCTTATTATTAAATGAATCGTGTTTGTATCGATGTAAATTTCTATCCAGCATCTGAAGAAGGATGTATGCCGAAACATCCTCCTCTTAAAAAAGGCTAAATGTGACTACTGTTAAAATATCTGAAAACACTGCTTTATTTTCGCTACTAATAAATTAAATTAATTCTAACAAGTTTCATTTCAGCTTTTGTCTTTCTTCCTTTTGCTCTTCTTTGAATTCCCGGCGTCTGTCGTTCTGTTTTCGCCTTTTGAAACGGCAATGGCATGTCCGGTTTCTTTCAGGTGATCGAAAAGCTTGTTTCTCGTGGAAAAGATTGTGCCGCAGACAACGCAACCCCGGCTCGCTTCTTCGTTAGCTTCCTGAAATCGGGTAAAGATATTTTGTATTAAGATTGAAGTTTAAGATGCCACTTTACATTTCCAAACTTACTGTTGGAGGTGCACTCGTCGCATTTTCTAACTTTGCTTTTCGCTTTGCATCCTTTGCTTTCTTGCCTTTCAGTTTCGGTGCTCTGCAAACATAAACTGGATTAAAATCCGGCCTCAGTCGTAAAGGATGAGTCAATAGATTGCTGGGTGGTGGCTGCTCTACTAATTACGACACACAAAAATATTAGTAATGTGCTTACGGTTGTGAAGCTATCGTAACTGGAGGACTCTCGGTTACGTTATCTTCCGTAGCAGCTTCTACCTGAAAGCACAAGTATGCAACTGATGGATAAGATAACTACGTGTTCGGCATCTTACAGGAAATGTCTTAAGAAGGTGAAATATCATCTGGCAAAGCTGCATTTTACCTTCTCGCCTTTCCATATATCTGCATGCAAATCGTTTTCTAACGGGATCTTTTGGACCTGCCGATTTTTTTTCTTTCGCTTGTTCTTACTCCTGCTTTCGCTTATCTCTTCCTCGGAAACATATTCTGCGCAGTTTGCTTCTTCCGGAACGTCGTTTTCATTTGCTGTGGCATTTACGTCTTCAGGGATGGAGATGTTGGACGCATTGTCAGCACCCTCATCGCCTTCCGAAGGGATCCTCAAGGTCTGTTTTTTTTTCTTTTTGTTCTTAGACTTTTCTTCACTTTGCTCTTTGTCCGACAAACACTCGTCGTCAAACTCAAACTCATCCTCGTCGTTCTCGCTAGCGTCATTCGATTCAAAGTTCTTGTCTTCTTCGACCATTGTCATTTTAAGAAACGTAACATTCTCCTTGTGCTTTTTCGAGTTCTCGTGATTGCCAAACCTGCGGAAAAAAACTTCAATTCGTATTTTAACTTTCGCAAAATCACTAACGGAATACAGTTTTGACTTACGCTTTTTCAGTCTTGAAGTGCTTGTCGCAAGCCACGCAATACAGCAAGTCGTAAACGTCATCGTCACCACTTTCACCATCCTCACCGTCGTTCCCGTTGCCTAGAATTGCACCAGCATCGGTTAAAACTAACTCCATCGTATTCGACTCTTGCTAAGAGCAAATCTCACATTCGGGTCTAGCTTGTCCATCTTTAAATTCGTGCGTCACGCTGCTTTCGATCTGTTCCAGTTCACGCTCCAAGTTGGCCATGGAGGTCCAGTGTGATTCTTGATAATCTTCCAACTGCCGCTGACGCTCTTCTAGCTGTCTTTGCCTGTTGAGGACAGATTTTCGGGCGTTTTCCGCTGCCTTCTCCTCTAGCTTTTTCTGCAAGAGAAGAATTTTAATTGAGGTTTTCAAGAGAAACAACTTCCAAGTACACATATACGAACGCTTAACGAGCAACTTACCCTGTAAGCTTGCACTCGCTTGTCTCGCTTTCGAACGAACCCAACTAGAGCTCGGACCTCCTCGTTGCGCTTCTTACGCATCTGATCTCGCAGCTTTTTGTTCTCCTTCTCCATCAGCCGCAAACAACGCCTGTTGACAGACTGACGGATGTCGTATTTGTCCACCCAGGCGTACGATTTAGAAGTGCAGTAACTTTGCCAATAAGCGTAGAATTCATGGACAACCTGCAGTTGATGAAACGATACGGATTAGTTTACGAAACGCATGACTCTTTGGAAGAACATTAAATGACGAGGATTTCTTACTTCGTCGTAAGCGCTGTCGGAATTGCCGAAACTAGGCACCTTGAAACCGACTTTATCATCATCTAGAAATTCCAAATCCTCCTCGGCTATCTTTTCAAAAACTTGACGGTATACAGTGTAAAATCCTTCTGGACCATCGTTGAATCCCGAATAACATGACGTGTTGAAATACGCAAACACATCTAAACTGGTGTCTTCGTAGTCTTCTTCCATACCTAAGATTTCATACGTAAATTGGATTAATTTTAAATCCAGTACTCCCCTAATTACAAATTTTATTTTCATAACTTTGTACCTCCTTTCACTATTTGTTCTCGGTGCCTGTCGTACCAAGCTCGCTCTTGAGGATCGCTGAGAACATCGTAAGCTTGCTGTAGCTCTTTGAATTTTTCTGTTGCTTCTTCGACATTTTCCAAATTTTTATCTGAATTTATACAAATGATTTTTCAATTGCAAATTATTAATTCATCCCTATCATCCAATCACAGATTATTTATTTATTTTGCAGAAAGTACGGTATTTTAGTCAACAAAACTAATTAATGAAGGATTTTATGGGAGATTACAACAATATTTTGATTTTATTTTAACCTTTTCATCTATTTTTTTTTTTAGGTTTTCATGCCATAGGGATTTCTGCCATTTGAATTTATACTCACCAGGGTGGTACTTAAGGGCCAGTTTTCGGTATGTTTTCGTCAGTTCCTCAGCAGTGACATTGCGAGGTACATCTAGAACCTCGTAGTGACACTTCATTTTTACCTTTTCATAATGAAACAAATAAGAAATTTAATAACAATGCTAAAATTTAGATTTTCAAAAACGTTGTCATGTAGGCCTACTGAACCTCGTGTTCTAGCATTTTAGACCGAATGAATGAATGAAATATTAACCTTTTATTCGTTTTAGTTTTTAGCTGATAATTCGAATGAACTGTAGAGGAATACACACGAGGTAAATATGATATTTTAAATTTTGTTTGAAGAATTAACCAAATTTAGACAGATGATGGTTGCACCATGCAAGGCAATTTATAGCAGACAGCTTTAGACACATTGTAAGCCGGAAGCCGATGCCTAGCTCTTTTGAATCAACATTTTACAAAATTGATAGAAAGCAACACGAATATTGATGATTAAGTAGTAAGAAATTGAAATACTAATTTTACTAATTTAAATATTGATCCATATTCGTCCTATTTCGGTTCATTCCATTTAAAGCGCATAGGCGCAGCCATGTTTACCCAACATGCATCACGTTACAAATTAAAAATCAAAAAATTTGTAAAAACTTTGTCAAAAATAAAGTAATTAATATTTTTCCTTGAAATTTTTTGCATCGTTCAAAGATAAATACAAACTTTGTTCACGTAAATTATGGTCTTGGTCGATTTTTCAAATACATTTATGGGTTTTTACATGTGCACCACACTTGCTTTCTGCATTTGGCTTCCCTGCATAACTTCGGTGCAATGAGTGTTTTTGGAGGGCATCATACAAAGTGCATTGAAAACGCATTTTTCAATGCACTTTTTCGAGAAATTTTTGCATATAAATACTAAAGACAATGTCCTCTACCAGAATCTGCAATAAAAAAGCATTTTTTTCCCAGTGATTTTTGAGAAAATGGTAATTGTGTTTAAAAAACTTTGTGGTTTTTTAAAATCGGCTCGTTTTTTTCTCGTTTTTTTGCATATTCTGGTAGATGAGACTATTCTGAGTATGTATATACAAAAAAATCTGGAATCGAGCAATAATTGACGAAGTTATATATAGCAGTTTTTTCAAAGTGTTTTTTTTTTTTTTAATTTTTACAATTTTTTTTTCAAACTGCCACAACTTTGTTAATTATTGCTCGTCTTTAGATTTCTTTGCATATAAATACTCAGAAGAGTCTCCTCTATCAGAATATGCAAAAAAAAAATTCGAAAAAAAGCAACCTTTTTTGGAGCCGAATTTGAAAAAACGGTAAGGCTATAGCCTTTGTGTTTTTTCAAAATCGGCTCGAAAAAAAGTTTTTTTTCAATTTTTTTGCATATTCTGGTAGATGAGACTATTCTGAGTATTTATATACAAAGAAATCTGGAATCGAGCAATAATTGACAAAGTTATTGCAGTTTTTTCAATGTGTTTTTTTAGTTTTTTAGGGGCACTAAACACCCCGTTTCCTATGGGGAAAGCTCTCAACCAAGTCAGCGACTTGTGTAATTAAAATTTTGGAAAAAGAA
>JAQGCC010004675.1:0-12763 GCA_034698905.1 Xestoiulus laeticollis | reverse complement strand
TGTCATATACAGATATGAAAGCCACAATTTGTCATAATTTTGAATGTTTTTGTCTAATTATGAGTCCCATTTAGCAAACTAGTTATTTCGTCATGGGACTTTTAGTATACATTATTCCCATGTTTAAGAATATTTATATTGCATGAAATATTAGAGTATTTATAAATTCTTTGAATAAATAACGATAGGATTACCTTTGTAGCCCTGACCATCTGCACAACTTATTCTTTTTTTTTTCTTTTAGTATTCTTAGTTTTATTTGGAATGGCATCTTGTGATGATACTCAGCAAGATTCAGTTGAACAGTTCAGCAAAAAGAATCCCTGATCGTCAAATTTCACAGACGATGAAACCAAAGGCATCATACATCTGCGGGAAAATCACATTGTAGAGTTACGAGGCGCTAAACGTAACAGGCTCATCTACGAGCGCATGGCTCTAGAGTTTTGTGAGCTTGGGTATGGTACCCGTACTGCAACTGAAATTAAGAACAGAATTTCAAATCTACAACGTGATTACAGGTAAAATAAAGTGGACCATGAGTGTGGATATCAATGTGAAATATTTAGAATTGATGACTTGCAAGTTATTTACATTTCACCCATGTATACCCAACAGGAAATTGAAAGGAATGCAAAGATCTGGAGGAGCACCAATTACCTGGCCATTTATGAAGATATTGGTAAGATAATAGACCATTTACCTGCGAATAACTTTGAAAATCTCTGTAAAAGCATAACAGATAATGCAACAGAACTCGTTTACGCTGCCAGTCTGATGAAACAGAAGGTGAAAGAGAAACAATTGATAAGAATATGCAGCATTTATTAATTATATAATTTCACAACATTTTAATGTTTTCATATTAAATCCCCCATTTAACCATTGCCATGCATTTCGTTTCAGGAGTCAGTGATGTATCGGATGCTTCGTTTTCATGTGAGTCACAACAATCCACGTGTTACTCTCTACAACTATCCCCCTCCACCCCCGCCCAAACACCAACATCAACAAATCTCATTTCACGACGTAGCAAGCCAGCCACAGCAAGACAGGTTTGATGCTATGTTGGAACTACAAGTCCAGGCCATCAATGATGCCCGGGAGTTTAATCAAGCGGTTACACGGCGAATGGAGGCAGAAGAACGTTTTGAAGCCTGGATGGTTAATCTTCTAGAAAAATTCATTTCCAAACAATAAAACGTATGGTCAATGTTATTATTTCAGTTAAAAATTTATCATTTTATTATAGTTGTTCAAAGTTAATTTTTCTCATTTTATTTTCGTTGTTCAAAAATGTATTGAAAAAGTATTGAAAATGTATTTAAATTTTTATTTCATTTTCATGTTAAGCGTTATCTTTTCTGTCAATCAAAGGCGTTTACAAAACGTATTTCTTGAGTGCTAATCAAATGTTTTCTACCATCACATTAGTGTTGCCAGCAACTGATGCTTGAATTGGTAATGTTGGAATTTGTGTTTCATCGATCCAAGCCTCCGCATGATGGTCGTTCCTCATTTCGCAGATGTTAAGCAGTATGTATGCTGCTTGCACTCTCTTGATAGAATTGGGTATGGCATACTCTGGAACTTTTTGCTGATGCTTCGGAAACGTCCACACAGACGACCAAAGGCACACTCAACCACAACACTTGCTCGTGATAGGCGGTAATTAAACAGAGCATCTTCAGAGGCCATATTGTTTTTTTCTGGATATGGTTTCATCATTGTTTTTGAAAATGTGAAAGCATTAATATAATTGTTTTTACGATGCCAGCTACCTATGTTCCCCTACCTAGCTTCCCCAAAAATAAGCCATGACCATATACTCTTAATTCCCATTAAAAATTCTGGCACTTTGCCCCTTGTCACATGGCATACTACATGCTGACTGCAGAGTAAGGAATTGAATTGAATTGACTGCCAGAGTGAATGATAGGATGAATGGACTGCGTGAATAAGAGGCGGTGGCGCTAAGCGCCGAGGTACGTTCCACAATCAGTGTTGGTGATGGGCGTCCTGCATGCTGGACAACTCGTCTTCTCTGAGATTATTAGAAGTATTCGTGTGCCATTAACACCACAAGGAGGACAAACAGAAGTTAACCAAAGCCTGCCCTCTACATTTTAAGCAGGAGTAAAAGGACGAAATGCTGAGTAATAGATGTTAAGAGGAATGCTTTCTCCTGGGCAATAACGACGTACCTGCCTTCCTGTATGATGCCTGTATTGTATGTATGTGCATATATTCAATTCAATTCAATTCAATTTCTTACCCTGCAATCAGCATGTAGTATGCCATGTGGCAGGAAGCAAAGTGCCAGAATTTTTGAACGGGAATTAAGAGTATACAGTCGTGGCCGATTTTTGGGGAACTATCCCAGCATTCGCCTTGATGTGCCTATATGGGCGATTAATGGAGGTTGTGGGAAACCACGAAAAACCACAACCAGGATAGCCGACCGGGGTTTGAACCCGGGTCTCCCGAAATCAAGGAGCTGAGCATAACCACTAAGCCAACCTTGTCGGTAACAAGATACACGAAGGCAATGGATAGGCAATGGAGTTAGCTCTATTGCTAAATTTTACTTTTGTAAGAGTGTATGGATGCTTGTGAGTGCCGAGGAGAGTATGAAAAGGAACGCCAGACACCTACTCTTTAAATTTTATACTGATCAAATGTCTATTTTTAAAGGAGGCAGTCAGGCATACAATGTACTTCTTCTGAGGAGCCTGGTTCACCAACCAGATAGACTGGGTTTGTATCTGTTATGTTAGCATCCGTAGCTTCATGGGATTCCTCCTCCCCTTCGTAGATGGGGGGCAAGTTAGCATCAAAACAGTACAATGGTGCAGACATAAGAGATTAGACCCAGGGCCCAAAGGTTAGAAGTGAGTCACTTTACGTGATATCAAGGTGATTTATGGTTCACTTCGTTGGTCATGAATAAACGGGGTAGTGAAGCTAAATCTAGTTGGGATTCCTTCCAGGGTGTTAGAATTTGTAGCTGTGTCGAAGATATGATGCAAACTAATGAAAATCGAGGTATTAAACGTAGAAATAATTTATTTTACAGATAACATAAATTAGATTTACACCAGGAATCAGAGCAAGTGAAGAAGCTCCTGATGGAGAAGATTTCTCCTTTATATACACTTGAGGTGCCTCCTCCATCTTCTAGGCACAGAGAGGAGGATGGCACCTTTAAGCAACGCACCAGTCAGATAAGTATTGTTACTATCTGTTACAATTGGTTCAGTTGCTAAGCAACAGTAAGGACTGTTGCTTTGTGTAATTGAATGTTTGTTTTTCTATTACAGGGTAATTCAAAAGTTAGCAGCCTGTAGGAACAGACCGCCACACACTCATCCCCCCCAATTAGCCCAGAACTACACGAATGAGGATAATTCAAAGCAAATAAGGTAACAAAAAAACAAACAAGAACTTTACAAATGCAAGTTAACAAAATTAACTAATAAAAAAAAATTCTGGTAACATTTGAACATGGTTGGTTAAATGCATGCAAAGTAACTGATAACAACATGAAATAAGAAAATGACGTAACTAACAATATACCTCTGCATGCACTATCTAAATGGGTTTATTTTTGGGCAAGGGCAGCAGGTTAAGTTGGTCATGAATATGCCTGTATTCTAGTATCATCAGGACTTTGACGTCCTCCGCCTTGAGGTTGGCCGTTGGATGATGATGCCCTTGAAATCTCCTCTGTTCCACAGGTATGGAGTAACCTCCCAGCCAATGATTAAAGCAATAATTGGTCTTGTTGCTCTTGTGAACTCAGTTGGTCATGAATACGCCAGTATTCTAGCATCATCAGGACTTTGACGTCCTCCGCCTTGAGGTTGGCCGTTGGATGATGATGCCCTTGTTCCACAGGTATGGAGGACCTCCCAGCCAATGATTAAAGCAATAATTGGTCTTGTTGCTCTTGTGGACACAACACCAACAAGCCTCTTGACCATTGCCGGGATGATCTAATTCAAATAAATTGAGAAACTATTGATAGTATACATCACCCCTTACTGGAATCCGGAAGGTGGACATCAGATCTTTGGCCTGTAGTCCTGCAATTTTCGTTTTGTAAAATTGCATGGCTGCATCACTATTTCTTGTGTAGAGCGGAGGTTCTACCAAGAACTGCCTATAAACCAAGGCAGGCTGCTGTGGATCCTCCAAGAATCGCTAGGAGTGTCCAGTGGAGTCAGCCGAAAAGGTGTCCATCACCTTGAATAGGATTAGAGGGTCCAGATGACGTGGTTGAATTACAGGCTTGTACGGCAAAATTGGAGCATTGGTGAAGCATTGCTGTCGTAACAGTTGCAGAGGGGCGTTGACGAGTTGTCTCCGGCGCTGCTTCCTTTCTGCGTGCTTCATGCCGAGTGTGTTTTTCACGACGCTCTGGGTTTCTCCTACGGCTTCTCTTGGACTTGTCCTCCATCCATATCCCTGCTTCTGGAGCGATGACGACTGAAAAGTTGGGTGAATTTTTTCAACAATTCATTGTAACGGAGCTTGTCATTTGCAGCCTTTCTTTTCATCACGACAATCTTCACGAAGACGTTGAATTAACGAATAATTCTGCTTAGTTACAGTTTGCAGCATCTGTAACGTCTCCATATCTCCGCTGGCATGTCCCTTTGCTTGCAGCTTGTTGGATTGTTGGTGCAGTTGCTCCCTCCCCAATGACGCAAGGCCCCATTTGCACTACACTATCCCAGGGCAACGTAGTATTAGGCGTAACACCTAGTAACAGGGCATCTGGGGTAATAGGTGATTTAGGCACAAATTGAGTGGGGTTTACTGGGGTCAACAAGGGTTGAGGAGCGCTAGACATCGAAGGCTGAGGATCAAGGTGTTCGTAACCAGTACCCAGGGTTTTTACAGCCTCACGGTGCTGCTCAAACAATTTGGTGAAATCATCAGCTGACGGATCCTTTGGGTCGTCCAAAATGACCGTTTCACCGTCCGAGTCTTCGTACGGCGACAGCATGACTTCTGCAAGAAGTAGTCTGTCATCCTTCTTTTCAGCAGTTATGTCCTTTGCATTGTAAACATCCATAGACACATTTCTGGAAGTATCTTACAGTTCAAAACTAGTGGGTCCAAGAACTTTACGTTATAACATAGCTACCGTCTTTTTTAGGGAATAACTTTTTTGTTTTCCCAGCTGAAGCGGAGCTGAGAGCCTTGGTAGTTAAAAACACACGGTCACCCTCTTGAAAGTCTGGAAATTACGCTTTTTCATTTTCACCATGTCGACGAGCATCTTGGGCTAACTCCTTTTTGTCCTGATCCTGCCTTAACTCTGTTGACAGTTCGAAGAGAAAGTCAGAAATCGTAGATCTTATCTACGAAGCATCAGAGCAATGCTTGTTGAAAGACAGCAAGTTTTCATGAGGGGACCTGGGATATCTTCCGTATGTGAAGAAAATACTGGAGTGTTCAGCATTTTCATTGACAGTTGTGTTTAGAGTCCATCTAACCACTGAGATGTGCTTATCCCACCTGTTGTGATGATTCTCTACGGCGATTGTCAGTTTGGTTTTCAATTCTCTGTAACGCCTTTCCACAGGGTTGGCTTAAGGGTGGTATTGATCCACCATGTAGAGCTCAAAACCCATGGATTTAGACGCTTCTTCAAAAAAAGAGGAGATGAATTAGGGCCATTGTCGCAGGTAATGACCCTTAGTGTCCAATATCGTAGATAGACATCATTAACCAGGACACGAATCAGTGTCTCAGCCTTAGCATCGGGGATGGGAAACATCTCAATCAGTCCTGTTGCAACGTCACAACAGGTGAAGATGTACGTATTATTATTCGCTGTAGGAGGGAATGGTCCCACCAGATCTATGCTGATGTTGTCAAAGCATTGGGGTATTGGTGGGGAAAGCAAAGGTGTCTTGTCAGCTGTGTTGGTAGGCTTGTATCTGATACAATTTTCACACCTATTAACGTAGGCTTGAACTTGCTTTCGCATCCTATTCCAATAGTATCTAGAGGTGATTCTTTTTAACGTAGCATTCACCCCTGGGTGTCCTGCTTCAGGGGGATTGTGATTCCAAGAAATCACTCTCTCCTGCAGAGACTGAGAAACTACTAATGAAGGTTTCTCTGAGTCTGAATCAGACAAATACCGATACAGAACTCCTGCAGATTTAACATAGACTTGTTTTGTTTAAGCTCTTCCAAGGTAAAGGACAAGGTAATTAGAATTTCGGCGAAGTCTGGGTCATCCATTTGGAGTTTTCTAAACTGTGGCGCCGTGAGGGGTTGTTCATCCAACAAGAATTGGTGAATGAGTACTACTGGTTCTGCTTTACCATCACCTCTGGAGAGCATGTCAGCGATGACATTTTGCTTCCCAGGTACGTAGTTGACATCGAAGACGTAAGATTGCAAGTCCATCACCCATCTAGCGACGCGTCCACGAGGCTCTTTGGTAGCCAGTATGGCCCTCAAAGGACAGTTGAACAGCCCATGACTGCCAGGGCTTCTCGGTCAGTAGTTGAGTAGTTTTCCTGTGTTTGAGTCAGACTTACTTGTATACTCGATGACCTTAAAGTTGCCTTCATCATCATTTTGTCCCAGCACAGCACCCAATGCTTTTTGGGATGCATCCGAATACAAATGGAAAGTTTTTGTATAGTCAGGCTGCACAAGAATTGGAGCACATACTAGGGCTTCTTGTAGTTGTTTAATGGCTTCTTGACACTCCTCCCTAAACTCATAAGGAACATCCTTCTTCAAGAGCTTGTTCAACAGAGCAGCAATCTGTGAGAAGTTTGGAATAAACCTTCTGAACCATCTGCAAAAGGCAATGAAGGACTTAAGTTGTTTAACGTTTTAAGGGGAAGTCATTTTGGTGATGGCCTCCACCTTTTCTGGGTTAGGTGCAATCATATCTTAGGAAATACGACGACCTAAGCGAAGAATTTACACTTGTCCCTGTTGATCCCAAATCGATACTCTTCCAGCAGCATCAGTACCTGTTGGACATGATCTAAATGACCAGGTAGTTGTCGCTCATGACGAGAAGATCATCTTAATGTATGCAAACAAAAACTTCAGGTATTTTCCTCATTATTCCTTAAATTACCCTTTGACAGTGAGCAGCTGAGTTACTTGCACAAATGGTCATTCGTGTATAGCAGAATGTCCCTAAAGGTGTAGTCGTCGTAAAGTATTTCTGGCTCTTTTCCAACTGCAATTGGTTAGGTCTAACGAGGGTATGTAGATCTTTCCAGCAACTGAGGCTAGTAAGTCGTCGATTTTGGGTAAGGGGTAACCATCTGTGACGGCTACCTTGTTCAAGGCTCTAAAGTCGGTTACTAAGCGGAATTTGTTGGGTTTTCCGGGTTTGGCAACTAGAATGGACGGAGCAGCCCATTCTGACTTAACTGGTTTCAGGTAACCCTTACCCAGTAGAGCTTGTATTTTCCCTTCCATGACGGATCTCTTCTTGGGAGAACAGGAATATACTTTGGAAGCAACAGGTTTGGTACCCTCAACAATGGTGATTGTCGGAGGTTTCACTGCTGCAGGTAGCACAGGTTCCTCAAAAACCTTGCTATGATGTTGGAGGAATTTTCTTACATGAGACTTCTGCTCCACAGTTAAGGTTGCACTCTCATCATCTCGTAGAGAAACATCTTGCACCATAATGCGATACAACTCTGGAAAAGATGGTAACGGAGTGAATCTACAGTCAAATTCATCCTCTGGTTTGTAACCAGATTCTAGTTGGAACTCTTGATCTTGAAAATGCCATTTTCGTGTAGCATAATTCATCACAATGCCCATTGCAGAGAGGAAATCAGAACCTAGGGTGATGGTGGATCACTCATAAGAAGGCAAAATCAGCAATTCCATCCTCTTTAGGACACCCTTTAACATGATATCTACATTGGCAATCATTACCAGACTGGTGTGTAGCTTGCCATCAGCTAGTTTGATGACTTTAGTCACTTCCCTGACTGGAATGTCCGATCGTAAATACACTGCAGGAGAGCTCTTCCACCCACAGTGGAACTGGCTCCTGAATCAAAATACCCTTTGAAGCTGTGATCGCTGATTTGTACCTTGACATTAAAGAAAAACACTTGTTTCTTTTTTTCTCTTCAATCGCATCCTCGTAGTTAATTTCATCAGGAGGAACCACTTCAGGTGGATCCACATCCAAGATGCGGATCATCTGGGCCTCCTCCTTCTTAGAGGGACAATTGTCTCTGGAGTGCCCAGGTTTAAGGCAAATCACGCAGCAAGATGAGCGTTTCTCTTGTGGTGCTGGATTTTTTGCAGATTTCGCAGGAGGTTTGCCCTTGCCATCTTCTTTCGCCTTTTCAGGTTCATTTGTAGAAGTCCTTCTTTAAATGACTTTTTGTTCGACGGTTTTGCCGAATCATCAGCAGCAGGGATAGTTTTCGCAGCATCTTTTGCAGGGGCAGGTTTCTTATCATTCGTGGTCCCACAGACCACTTTCAACCAAGATCTTCTCATGATCTATTATCAATTGCCAAAATTGGTTGTACGTGGTAAACGCAGTAGAGGAAAATCTGCTGGAGATGTCTGGATGCGAACCACGATGCATGATGTACAAACGACTCTTCAGTGACAGTTATTTTTGCATTTCACTAAATTTATTTACCAACATAGCGATGAACCTCAAAGTGTTCTGCCCTATGGTCTGTTTGAGCTTTTTAATTCGCTCTTTAATGCTGGCATCTGTCTCGTTGCTGCCATAATTGACTTTGATATTACGAAGAGCATCTTCAAAGAGGGGACATTCTCTCTCCTCAGCATTCCACCAGTCCATGGCTGAATTGAAGAGAATATGTTGGAAACTCCCTAGTTTCTCAGAGTCTGTAAAATGATATTTATCACATATGTTCAAAAATGCGTTGAGCCATATTGTAAACATTTTCAATTTCCTCCCAAAGGTAGGCATCATCTCGTAGATTCTTTCAAGATCCGTTGCAGCCCTAGTGCAAGACCTTGGCAAAAAAGGTTTCGGGGCACTTATGGTACGTTGTGCTGGATCTTTAGGTTAAGGAGGCTCTGTGGGAATTCCCCCTCTCAGGGAGGTTACCGCTTCGTTGGTCCTAACTCTTCCTGTTGAATCAAAAATACGATGTATTTTCCATACTTTCAGTGCTGGATATTCTGGGATACATTTGATGGCATTGTTGTAGCACCATGAGCTTGCGGAGTTGCATGCCCTGCACTGGCTATTTGTGCTCCTATTATAGGAGAAAATGACGGTGTAGGCGTTCGTCGAGGTGTAGTGTAAACTACTTGCTCATGGCTCACCCCCCCAGCCATTACACCGGGGTCCACCTACATTATTGGGGTGCTCAAAGGTACCCCCCAGACGACGTAACTCGCCAGTACTGCTCCTGTAGCGAGGTAATCTGAGCTAACAGCCGTTGCTCTCCGCCAACTGAGTCCCATAGCTATGTATGTTTGTCTGGGTTTGACTCGTAACATTCGTAGAAGCTCCAGCTCTAAAAGTACTTGTCGTTGGAGCAAAAATATTCCTTGGACCAGAATACTCTGTGCTCCTAGATAGAAAAGGTTGCCTAGCAGGAGAAACGAAGGTGTCTGCCTGTAGCGGTCTTTCCCCCCTTGTCCAGTCTACAAAGGTAGTGACGGGTTCTCTTGCGGTGCGTTGTATCGTAGCAGAAGATCTAGTTGGATCTTGACTGTTGATCCATGACTGAATGTCTGTTAGTTCAGCATTAGGTCTTGCCAAAGCTGTTACTGACGACGGAATGTGAAAAACACAAGGTAGTGAAGCTAAATCTAGTTGGGATTCCTTCCAGGGTGTTAGAATTTGTAGCTGTATCGAAGATAAGATGCAAATTCATGAAAATCGAGGTATTAAACGTAGAAATGATTTATTTTACAGATAACACGGATCAGATTTACACCAGGAGTCAGAGCAAGTAAAGAAGCTCCTGATGTAGAAGATTTATCCTTCATATACAATTGAGGTGCATCCTCCATGCTCTAGGCACAGAGAGGAGGATGGCACCTTTAAGCAACGCACCAGTCAGATTAGTATTGTTACTATCTGTTACGATTTTATTCCGTTGCTAAGCAACAGTAAGGACTGTTGCTTTGTGTAACCGTATGTTTGTTTTTCTATTACAGGGTGATTCAAAAGTTTGCAGCCTGTAGGAACAGACCGCCACAGCAGGTGGTCTAGGGACCGTAGGTTGGTGAAAAAGTAAAATTTGCCTCAGGGAGAGTGAGGTATTTTTCCAAGTTGCGAATGCTTGTAGCGCTTGCGTACGAATCTATATTTATTAAAATAAATGTTTGTCTAAAGGACAAACATTTATTTTATGTGTTCATAAACCGTTCATCTGATTGCGACAAAACTTTGGGGAGGAGCATGGTGGAACTCGTAACCGTTATAGATGACAATAAAAACAGGATCGGTATAAAAGCACAAGACCAAATTTATTGTGCTTAGCCGTGACATTTCGTCAATACATAGACTTCTTCAGGGGGGTTGAAAAATAAGCTAAGAAACACACAACAAAAGAAACCAGCATAAGATAATTTTCTAATAAGATAAATTTACCAGAGTTAACAATTAAGTGAGAAATGGCAATCCAACAAATATTCAATTGTGAAAATTTTTTAGATAATCGTCGCGAAATTTTCAAAAATTGCAACTGAACTATAAAAGTTAAAGTTTCCAGGTATTAGTATAAAAAAGTCTTCTTTAAAATTCCGCTAAAAAATATTTTAGTGTTACAGGAAACCAATCAAAAACAAGGGCACTTACTAATCACCAGAATGTTGAAGCCATCACAAACGAAATCTCAATGAACAGTGTCATCATTAAAAAAATTTTGAATTGCCCTTTCTCACTTAAAATTGTTAACTCTGTTAAATGTATTTATCGTATGCTGGTTTTTTTTGTTGTGTGTTTCTTAGCTTATTTTTCAATCCGCCTGAAGAAGTCTATGTATTGACGAACCGTCGCTGCTCAACACAATAAATTTTTGTCTTGTGCTTTTTAACTGATCCTCTTTTTATTGTTTTGGGGAGGAGTTGTATGTATGAACCCCCGGGAAGGTTTACCACCTTTTGAAATTTGAATCTGCCCTCTCTCTGGGGTAGGGGGTTATTCCTTACTTAAGCGCTTTGCCTATCAAAATACACACAGCGCTCTGGGAGCGTAGCGTTAAAACGAAAAACACGCTTACCATGTGCAATTTGTGCACATGCCAACTGTTGTTAATATCTCAGTTCTAACCAATTTGGTGAGAGATATCAACATACACACTGTAAAGCAGCACCCTAAGGGGCTGAAATAGGCCTCTGGATAAGGGTTTGTAGAAATCAAAATTTTCAACAGCTCCTCGGCACTAAACGGGCTAACACTTGCACTGGTAATTTGTTACTGTCGTTTTATAACACTGGGGCGAGGACACTCTTCGCCATGACTGAATTTAGGGTTCGGGACACACAGGGGGCAAATAAACACTTTGACTAATAAAACCTAAAACCTAAAAACATCAATTCTATGCACTTCTCTGGGCCTGTAGCATACGGACACACACTGGCGCCGTGTTACCCAGTAAAAACTATATTAGAGCCTAGTGACTCTAATAGCTACAAGGAAGCATGCACACTTGGGAGGGGAGAATCAGTAAGGAACACATTCCGACTTACCTGGTTCTTCACAGCTTTTGTCTTGGTTCAGCGCTTCTTGGTTTCCTAAAAGAAGAAGTGGGAAAAAGGATCACAAAAACACACAAAGACGGATAGCCTTACACAAAAATCTTTATTACAAAGATGCGAACCGACAGGGTTGGCTTGGTGGTTATGCTTAGCTCCTTGATTTTGGGAGACCCGGGTTCAAACCCCGGTCGGCTATCCGGGTTGTGGTTTTTCAAGGTTTCCCACAATCTCCCTTAATCGCCTGTATGGGCATCTAAAGGCAAATGCCGGGATAGTTCCCCGAAAATAGGCCACGACCATATACTCTTAATTCCCATTAAAAATTCTAGCACTTTGGCCCCTGCCACATAGCATATACTACATGTACATGCTGACTGCAGGGTAAGGAATTGAATTGAATTGTTTCTCACTAGAAACAGAAACGCCACACAAGGAAGATCACCACGTGGTAGGACACACTTTACCATGTGGTCGGATCTTAGGACTATTGAAAAAGTACAATCATAAAAGGACACACAATTCTATTATGCACTTGATTTCACAAACTTACCTCCCACACATTCCACTATCCTGATAAAAAGGAAACACGTTTCCTTAAGCAAACCTCAGTA
This sequence comes from Xestoiulus laeticollis, assembly GCA_034698905.1. Lineage (NCBI taxonomy): Eukaryota > Metazoa > Arthropoda > Diplopoda > Julida > Julidae > Xestoiulus > Xestoiulus laeticollis. Next base: position 434 of record JAQGCC010004675.1, on the reverse strand, counting down.
TCTGTAATAGCCACACTTGGCTATCTTAGTTTCCTATGTTTGGTTTAGGACTAACGATGGTCTGCATTCAGACACATCCAACAGCATGGGGCTCTAAAGTAGAAGTGACAGAAATAGTAGAAAGTGCAAAGATGGCTGCCCACAAAAATAGTAAAGACGATGACATAATGGGCAGAGGATAAATGACATTGTGTCTGGAAAGAAACTCCTTTCTTTTCTCCTTTCCCATGGAAAGTTCCATAGGATGATTTACCTCCAGCCTTGAGCAGGGCTTAGCGCCCAAGAAACTGACTTCTTAAGGAAATCTCTAATCCCCAGCCTGGGGCCTGCTGACGTCAGCAGACTATAGAAGACACAAAAGCACTGAGTCATTAGACCTCCTTGCTCCTGTGATCCATACAAGGCATGCTACTTGCCATGTATGGCAAGGGCCG
>JAQGCC010004674.1:0-12763 GCA_034698905.1 Xestoiulus laeticollis | reverse complement strand
CCCACTTGTATGCAAAATTTCCAGGTAGGTGCAGAGGCCCTTTCTTTGGCATTGATGTTTAGCATACATAGGCCAAAGATAAAAACTCACCAAACAAACGAGAATGGTTGATCATGGGCATCCCAAAATAATAAAACCCTCAGTTCTAATACCTGAGAAGGGGCGAGCGAACTTAGTTGTATATGCCCGCGTTAAAAACTGACAGTCGCTGTTGCGTGTTAGTTTTAGTAAACCAAACCAACTAAAGGTCATTGTTTCAGGCTTACCAGTGGAGCATTTTGGCCATGAGGGAACTTTCAAGGAAGCTGCCTCGGAGGGTAAGACACAATCGCACGTTCATGGTTACCTGGAGAAAACAAGAGAAAGCATTAACGAGTCATTCCAACAATTTGCTTTTTGCACGTGTATAGACAATAATAGACGTCCTGCGTCAAGCTGCTAAAGCATGCGTTGTAAAAAGGGAGTTCAAAAGATCTGAATTGCTTATAAAACAAGCTGCATACATGGCCAGGTAAATCCCAAAATGTGATTTGTCAGGTTTTTGATAATGGAATAAGACAGAAAACGATTTTTTTTTGTATTCAGGGAATACTTTGGAAGCCGGCATCCCAAATACTCTGACACTCTCGTGGATTACGGTTTCTACCTACTAAACATTGACAGCGTCTTGCAGTCGGTGCAAATCTATCAGGTGGGTGACAAGCTTGTCAACATTTCATAAAAGTAACTATAGGCCCTACTAACTTAGGCGCGTTTGCATCCGATGCAGAATGCCCTGGACATCAGACAGTGCGTTTTCGGAGGGAAAAATCTACACGTGGCAATCGCTCACGAGGACCTAGCCTATGCATCATATGTCAACGAGTACAGCACAGGAAAATTTCAAAGTGCCCAGTAAGATCGCGCATATTTCTGAAAAGCTAATCGCTTTCAAAGAAGCGTTACAAAACATTTTCTTTTCTAAATTTATTCAGCGAGCATGCAGAAAAGGCGATGGATATTCTGTGCCATCTTTTACAGCCCGATCATCTTCTACTGTCTTCCTCCAAAAGGATCAAAGGTGATTTAAAAATGCATTTTTCGTCTCGTTAAAGAGTTTGCTTCCTAACGTAGTATCCCTTAACCCGACAGCTTTAATCCTGGAGGAAATAGCCATCGATAACCACGACAAGGCTCAGGAACGCCAGCAGCTATTGGAGGCTCAAGAGCTTCATTTATCGGCACTCAACCTTGCCAAAAAAGCGTTTGGAGAGGTCAACGTCCAGACTGCAAAGCACTATGGAAACTTGGGAAGGCTATACCAGTCCATGGGACGCTTTGCGGTATTGCTAAATTCATCTTTTTTTCCCATTTTATGCATTCATATATTTATGCTGGATTGACGGGAAATTTTGTTGCAGGAAGCGGAAGCTATGCACATGAAGGCAATTTCGATAAAAGAGAAGCTGCTTGGACCTGAAGATTACGAGGTGGCGCTGTCGGTCGGTCACTTGGCATCCCTCTACAATTATGACATGGACAAGTTTGAAGCCGCTAAAGCTTTGTATCTTCGCTCCATCGCCATAGGTGAGACTTGTCCTAATAAGCGGACAATAAATCTACCGCTTAATGAAACGGGAGCTTTTTCTAAGTATATCGAACGTTTGTAAAAAACATTTTTTCATTGCCAACTAGGTAAAAAATTATTTGGAGAAAGTTACAGTGGACTTGAATTTGATTATCGAGGACTCATTCGCGTGTACAGTATGTTAGAAGACTATGTTAAAATCAACGAATACAATTCAGTGTATCACCGTTGGAAGCAACTTAGGGACTCGTCCGAGGCCAAGCAAGGGTCACCGTTGCGACCCAATCAGAGGACACAACCCATTGAGCAAGTTGTGCAGCAATTCTTCGAAATGGAACCTCCTATTCAACTGGATAAAATCGATTTGCCAACATGTTAGTTTTTATGTTAATGTGAAAAGCTTCCAGCACCGAAATACGAGGCAAGACAACATTTTATCGGGTCTTGTTTAGAAGTCGCACATCCTAATTGGCAGTTTAATTTTAATGTGACTTCACATAAGCCTGAATTATTTCATAATACATCATGCAATATATATATGAAGTTGCGTTTTTTCCCTGCACTCGTCCGCTCATCTTTCCCAGTCTTTATTCGTTTCCTTTTCTCTCGCCGAATTGTAACGATTTGTAAAGTTGACAGTGTTGAACACCATAGTAAACAACCAATTAAATTTACTGTACATAAATATTTTTTATTTCAAATCCCACCATCTACCTGCATTCATGATTTGATTTCACCGCTAGAATATAGCCTACCCGATCCCTTTCTTGGCAATTAGTTGGTGGATTAAAAGAGAATAACCTATATCTTTGTAATCAGGAATTTGTCCGAATGTAGACAAGATAGATTTCGTGAACATGGAACACACGTTTTGCGGACAGTGCTTTAATTTCATACCTAGGTTCACCATCGGACTACGAAACAGGGATTCTCACAAACTATAATTAATAGTCGTGAACACCCAATTTAAGAACTAGCTCCGAACATCATCGGTCCTCGTAACCTAGAAGTTAGGACAGCGGATTCAGATCACCTTACCAGCTGCTAAACTAAAATATAATTTAAAAGTACCTTTAATTTGTCGGTATAAGTATTGACGACGCACTAAAATTCAACAGGCAGTTTGTTTATTCGACAATTTGTTAATTGGCGCCATTGTAGAAATTAGCGCAAAGAGATAAAGGAAAGTATGCTTTAATTTGGACAACCGCAATATTAAACCTGAGATTAATCGTGAACAAACCACACCGGCTTTTCTTAACTCACTTTTAATCCTGACAAATTCTACTGAATGTCCAAAAAATTATCCGGCATTGCGCACAACACTTTGCTCGAGTAGTTTACGAGGTAATGTCACGAAAAAGAAAAATCAGGAGGCGGGTGGACTGCCAAAATAAATAGAAGCACAGTATAGAGCGAGAACCTTTGATGCGAAATAAACAAGTATGCAAATAGATTTTTTTTCTTCGAATTTCAGCATTTTCAACAACTTGTGCTTGAACTTCGAATGGGATGAACGCAACAACATCATTAGCATAAAGAAATGTCACAATAGTACAGCTAATAGCGTGAAAATTCGATAACAAAACAGCGGGAAAACTTACGAGCAACAAATTTGGTAATTTGGTGGACGAAAATGAAAAACACGATGCACTTTCCTAACAAATTAACACAAACTTTCGACAGAATTCCATGTGAAAATTGGCGCCCGAAAACTAGAATTTAATCAATTTATAGAGGGCGCTACCAGCTACATACACAAGACGGGAGAGTCCATTTCCGAAATTCCGACGAATTGCATAATGAAGGGTGGGGGGAGAAGGTAGATTGTTTGAGGCGGGAAGCTAGGTAATTTAAATTACATAAATCAAGTTAAAAGCGGACATGTGCAAATTATCAACAAATTTCAAACATATTCAAATTACTCCAAACATATTCGCGCAAATAAACGAAAAGAACGCTCGCCGAATTCGCTGCCGGGTTCAACATTCAACAACTTTTTACATTGCTCATTAATTGTATACGGGGCCATAAATGATGTCACGCAAAAATAGAGCTTTTGGATCCCCCCACCCTGTCACGGACCGTCACAATTCTATTAACCCCCCCCCCTCTCCAGGCAAAAAATCCAACATTTAATAATTTTTAAAATTATCTCACAAGGTTACTAAATCATGAATTTTTTATAATAATATATATTTAAATTTATATATAATTAAAATTATACATTCATGCATCCAATTAACCAATTGTCATGCAGTTCAAGCCTCTTTCCAACAATCTCCGCTACAATTTATTGACTAATAATTGTGACATAATGCCATGGCTGACTCCCCCCCCCCTCCTCTGTCACAAAAAGCTGGACCCCCCCACAAGCGTGACATCATTTATGCATGACCCCTACAGGGTGTCCCAACAATTTCAATTTATGCATGTAAACTACTCTTAAAGCTCAGTCTGCACGTAACGTTTTGTCGTCAGTCTTGCATGATCATGACGACATACATGTGTGACTAACAAGGTTTCATATACATCACTTTCTCATTAATTACATACAGGGTGTCCCAACACTTTTAAAGGTGATGTTTGGCCACGACTCAATTTAAGCCCGATCTAGACATAACGTTTTATCGTCAGTTTTGCATGATGATGACAAAACGACCACTTACATGTGGACCAGTCTTAAAGCCTGTTGCAGTGAGCGTCATGCAATGAATGTTTTGTCGTCAAGCTTGATCATGCCATTTTATACCATTGCAGACAACGTGCTACTCATCAGTCGCATCTTATAACAGGTGTATCAATCCAAAATCATGCCATCTTTTCAGACACGAAGGACACAGACACAATTAACAAGCAACCGTGTTACAAATTGCAGAAAAGTAACCAACGACAAGTACGAAATCCGGTATGGTGCATCACCGAATGACGGTAGTGCCGGCTATGTTCACTCGAGGAGCCCAAAGCCGAGTGTTTGCACAAAATCAAATATTTATTGCACTGAACGCATCAATCGGACCGGTTTAATTTCAATTTCTAAATGAAAACATATGCATATTTCAAAACTGTACAACTCCAGCTTATTCACGATAAGGCTTGAGAAACATTATCGGATTAGAATGTCGAGACAAAAAAATCATAGGTACCGGTAAATAAAATAATACGCATATAAGCATCCCTAAGCGGGGAATCTGCAGAAAGAGCCGTAGTATTTCTCCAAATCTTGACACACATACAATCCAGCGATATATTCGGATTAGCGTGACGTTAACGAATGCAATTGTAAAAACTTCCCAGTTTTAAAAGCTGGACCTCAAAAGCACGTGGAGCTAAATTACTAATTGTAGTGGTAACTAAAACTTACTAATTCATTCCAATAAAATAGGAGTGCCCTCGGCTATGTTTTTACCATTGCGTGTATTTGCCTTATATCGCCAGAATAAACGTGTCAACTGGAGAAACTTCGGCAATCTCTGAATATGTATGTCACTGATCGGTTCACTAATTTTACCATCGGGTTACTGCAACGCAAACAGTTTTCGTTAAATTTTCAATAACCTGCATCATGCGGTTTCAAATTTCCTCGAATCCTTTCCCCAACACGGTTAATTTTAATTAGTTAACGATCAAATGCTACAAAAAATATGCTATTTTCAGCACTTTGGTGACAATTTCCAAAGTGTCTTGACCAGATTAAGCAAAGGACACATTTAAGCATCGTTCAAAAAACAATAAATGAAGATTGCAATTTTTTCTAAAATCAGCGCGTTCTTTTCATCGACAAAGTAGTAATACGTTCAATTTCAGCATGTCAGTTCGAGCATATATTTATTTGTAATTGTGCCGCCTTTTTTCACGTAGTCGCAAATCTGATGAACAAAAGCTAGCATTTTCTGCATTGTATATTAAAAAAGGCCGCAAAATTAAAAACAAATTTACCGATCGGACATGCTAAAACACTATTACAAGCACTATATTGCAAAAAATATATTATATTTCTTCTTAAGAGCCGGGAAATGGATTGTGAGAAAACTTTTTCAAAATGTCAAAACGCCGACCGATTTGTTTGCGTTTTCAGCAAACGACAAACCAAAACGAAAATTTTTCGCGGAGATCACAAAATTTAAGCGGAAAAAACAACATCGATTTTGCAAATCCCATCCGCATTGCTCTCGAGCCTTGAGCCTCAAATGTCTACGGGGGGAGGGGGGAACTAAACGATCAAATCTTACAACAGTCCTAATAAAAATTATAAATTTAGCGGTAGACACTGCGCTCCTCGGCGTTTCGAGCATTGCGATCGGGATTCGCAATCGCTTACAAAACAGTGCAAAGACTAGCCGACAGTTTCCAATAGAACTTTTCATCATATTTAACAAAATAAGCAAAAAATATTTTTTTTTCAAATTTTCAGATATATATATATATAGATATTATATATACTATATATATATTATATATAGATATTTGCTAAGCTGTACGAGTCTCGGCTGAAATAAAAGCGCTCGAGGGAATTGGGATGTTAGGGAATCGGGATTTTTGGGAAATGACGAGGTGGTTAGCACAAAACATGGTTGCTAGGGATCTTTCGGTCAGCTGGCAGCATTATAGAACTGATTAAAATTAAAATGCCAAATTGCAAATGCGGTATAGAGCTTGTGTGATCGGAGTGGGATGTTGGGTTTATTTTGCAGTGCAAAACTGCAAATACGTCCCTCGAATAATTTATGATATTTTTTTTTTAAAACCAAGTTAACTTTTGCAATTCCAAACGATACCAGCGATAAAAGAGTCCGGCCAGATTCTTCGTAAGAAGCTACAATTATTCACTAAAGAGCTTCTAAGCGAGGAAATAAAACGTTAAACCAAAAGTAGAATATATTTCATTCAAATTTAGCTCGCTTGATTACGGATTTCCGAGTCTGTGACTTGCCGATTACTTCGTGAATAATTCTAGCATGAGCACGATAAACCTGGAAAGATCCTTGCATGTGTTTGCACACGGTTAATTTCAAAAACAATGTTAGAGTGGTAGGTAGAACAAACAAAAAACACAAAAAGAGCTTTGCACGTATAACGTCATTCGCATGCGTCGCCATGATATGAACAAATTTTGCAACAGCCTTATTTCCAAAGAAAACTTGCGACCCGAACACTCGTGAACCCCGCAAGACCCGAAGCAGCGCGTAATAGACGGACAACGATAAGACAAAGTAAATGTGCGAATGCGCTTTCTTGACAATTTTTTTTTTTCGGTGGTGATAACGAAACCAAAAAGGGAGGAAAATCCCCGGTCATCCGCGCCGTTGGATGACGTGCCGCAAGTAGCTTTTCTGGTTCGGCGGTGGGGGGTGAGATGCACCGGTCATTGTCTCGGAGGATAGCCGGCACAAAGTACGGCTCCGGGGGAACGATGTCCTGCGGTGGCTGAGGAAAAACTAAAACGAGAGTCGAACTATCGAATTACGAGTGCCAGAAGGGGAATATGTTGATTGCGTGTCCATATTTCAAAAAAGACCGACGAAAACAGCATTAAAAAAATCGAAACGGTCGCCCGAAAGTCAAAAGTGGTAGCAAATATCGTCTGGAAAGCGACCGTAAATATAACAAAGACTGGGAATCTTATCAACTCCGGCTATTACTTTAGCTACATTTAAAGTTGCGTTTTTATACGACTGAGATGACTAGCACGCGGCAGACGCGTCCAGAGATATCTGGTGGCATTTTGGCAGGGCATTTTGTGGGGGGGTGATGGGAGGTTTAACACAGCCGCGAGGTTGTTTTATCTTCGACCGGCGGAGGTCGTTTCGGAACGTCAACAAAAAACGATGGCCGAAACGTGTCGGCAACAGCAACACTTCACTTTATACACATATCCCGGAGAAAGTTTTTGGCAATATTTATAGTTAATGTATACCTTTTTTTTCGTGTTTTTTTTTTATAATTTTTTTAAGCTATTTTAATATTTTCAATCGCAAGCAGTCAAAGGCCGGACAAAACTGCTGCCGCCTGAAAAACTGTTGCAATCACCGGATCCCGTACCATCCATAGTTTGTTTCCGACAGATGGGTTTGCACAAAAATAAATTTCACAAAATTTGGACTATTTCGTCCGTTAAATAGACCTAACAGATTTTACGATTAACATTTGCATTTGTTCAAAATATTACGGGGTTATGGAAAAGTTAAACCGAGGAAACTTCCTGTGGAAAGGGGCGCAGAATATCGCAGCGAGTCGCCTCGTGTCACACGCGCACAAACCTACAGCGACGCACAAGTTGAGAACAAATTAGGGCGCAGCCGGTAGCTGGACTACAGAGCCGGCGGCATGATGATGATAATCGAGACGGGTGCCACTGTAATTCGCCAGACTGCGACATGTGAAACTTAGCGTGATGAAAAGCGTGCGGCGAACGTTTCCACACAAACTCTTGTGTAACAAGCACAGCCCCGAAACAATAAATCAATAAGAAGGTTGAACAAATTGAAGCACGTATCACTGGGGATGTTTGCAACATAGCGCTCCCATTCACTCCGTTCTGTTATAGTACTGCACTTTCGCCCGGTGTTTGCTCGACCCACCTAGTAATTCTGCACCGAAAAATAAATATTCAATTTTCATTAAATTACTTTGGCAGTGAGATGATTATTACAATATTTACTTGTTCAATGGCCCCACCTAGACTCCAACGGCATTTATAGGGTTAAAAACAGTCAACATATAATAATTGCTCTTCACCCGATGTTCAAAATAATGATTGATTGATGATGCAATTGTGCATGAAAGTGATACCCGGGGTTCATTGCAAATTACACTGTAAATCAATCCAGGGTTTATTAGAGTATTTATGGTAAGTGACCCATTCGCGGTGCCCTAGGTGACCACAAACCTCAGTTTGAGAAACACTGATTTATATAGTACTAATTATCAAAGTGGAGATTTGTAAAACAAAAAATAAAAAAAAAGGTTGGGGGAACCTTACACAAGTAAATATGGTACTAAACAATCTAAACGTCATTTTCGGTTCATTAGTCGGTTATAATTATTTATAAATACCTTTTTCCAGCTCTTCCTGAACACCGTCCCAAGCTAAAAAAAAAATAAAATGAACGTTAATTAGGATTAAATATGAAAACCCAAAATAAAAGTATGAAGCAAAAACACAAAGTATTTCCGCTCAGCCAAACGCTGCACATCGAAATATTTTGTAATACCGTAGCACCTGTGTCTCATGTAGCCAAATATCATCGGGACAGAGGTCGGGGTATTACTTTAGGCAGGGGCGAATTATGTATGGGTCCCAAGTCGGGACCGGAACAAAGTATTACAAGTAGGCAGTTTGTTACGTTAGACTTGGTTACAAGGTTGGTTAAGTGATTACACTTAGATCCTTGAACTCAGGAGACCCGGGTGGCAATCCTGGTTATTACCTCTTCCCCCCCGCCACATGGCATGATAAATGCTGACTGCAGGGTAACGAATTGAATTGAATTGTTGCGTTAGCTTTGGCTAGTTTCGGTTAGATAAAGACATTGCTTCTGTCTAATTCTAAAAATCATAAAACTGGTGCTGGGAGATAACACGTCCACATTCGAGAAACCTATTTCACCTCAACTAGAAATAGTTTACGCAACTCCACCGAAAACAAAGGGGAAAAAAACCAAATCGAAAGAAAGCAGGGCCTTACCTCGGCCAACAAAGTCCACCACATTTTCATAGTTGAAGCACTGCATCTCTGCAGCATACAATTCCGGTGAAGATTTCGCCCTTCGAGATTCCTCGACGACACCAAACTCCTCCTCGTCGAGACAATCCTCGACAGGAGCATTGGCTGCCATCGCCGCCGCATCTTCACTCGGAGATGTGAAATGATACACTGTCGTGTCCTCCTTGAGCGAAGGTTGGGAGCGAGAAGGCACGTGCGTTTCTGTCCTGCCGCTGGAAACGGTCATCATCTGCTGCGATTGCTTTTGCGTCCCCTGCCACGGAACGGACGTCATTCGGAGCAGCTCTTCGTTCACCTCGAAACCAAAGGTCACTTCCGACAGATCTTCCGGAGGAACATCGAGCGCACCTACAAACACAACGCCGGGCTTTATTCCGGCATCGGAAACGTCTCCCCAAGACAACGACGACGATTCCGCCACCTGTGTTGCAGCACTCTCAAGGAATTGTTCGTTGATCGGGGTCGAAGTATTCCTCTCTACAGAGTCAACCGCAAAGGCGCCAAAACGGTCAACGTCGACTGACTGACTTATATCCTGAGACGGCACAGCGTCCGAATAGATTCGGCTCGATGCTTCTATGGTGCTGATCGACACGGCATTGCCGGTGGGAACCGCGGGCAGCAACGCTCGCGGCAGGTTTTCGGCGCGTAACGACTCAGAGTTGATGAAGTCCAGGACTCCTTTGTTGATATCGCCACTTTGGGCCGAATGCGACACGCTGTCGTCCGGTTTCTCGGCATCGGCGGCTTTGTCGCATGTGGGGGATTCACACCGATCACTTTGGTTCACCGGCGAAGTCAACGGAAGTACTAGTTCACACCCCTCGACAGTCGAAGTGGAAGCGTCTCGCTTCGTTTCAGTGGGAACTGCAGGGTCTGGGTCGGTTTCGCTGGGGACGCTTTGATCGCAACTTCCGCTTAGGTTAAGGAACTGGGGTCCGTCCGCTTTGAATGGGGATGTTGACTCTGTCAAAGGTCTCCTGGAAGAAGAATTTGTGGTAGTGGCCATCTTGGCGATGTCAGCGTAGGAAGCCTGGGGAGTGCACGAGCTGGAACTGCTGGTCTTGCCGATTACTGTCTTGGGGGTGGTGCTGCTCACCGGCAGGGAATGCACTGATTCGACGTCGCTATTGTCGGCCGAAGAATGCTCAGAATGGGGCACACTGCTGGTGGACTTGCGACGGACATCTTCGGAGCCACGCTGACTGCGGTAATGATGCGGCAGGTTGGACAGGTTGGCCCAGGTCGACGTCTGTGCGCGTCGTCCATCCTCATTGACCACGCTGCTTCCGCTGCTGCCACTGTACGTGCTTCCATCGCCGACGCTGCCGGCGTAGCAGTAGTTCTTGTAGTGGGCACCGACACACACCTCGCTTTTACTCGACCGGGGCTTGTTTTTCTTCTTCTTTTTTACTTCGCAGAACTCCGAATCTTCCAGGACAAGCTGGGCTTCGGGATTGGAGTAAAAATCCACAGCAAAACTTGAAACGGGATGCTGTAATCGCAAGATTTTAACATTAACATTCAATTAAAAAAAAGTTGACGGAGTAGTGAGAAAAACTCAAAACCTTGACACTACTGATTCATTTCGGTGGCAGAAGTTATACAGGGTGTTTTTGAACTCACGGTACAAACTCAAACTGATGTTAAGAGTCGACCAAGGGAATCATTTTTCGCCATAGAACCTTGGGTCCAAAGGTCACCATTAAAAAGTTACACACCCAAATGTGTGACTGGTACATGGAACATTTGATGGGTTACTTGGAGTTGTGGCATCGAAATGGAAGCATACACAAATCAATACCAGGCTGATATGCATTTCATTTACGGGCTTGCTGATGGCAATGCTAGATTTGCACAAAGATTGTAGAAAGATTGGACAAATGAAGAACGTAGTGTATGAGACTCCAGTGGGCACACAAGATTTACTGCGGGCAATGTAAATGACAAGCCGGGCATCTTTGAAAAGGTATGTCAATCAATGCCTCGCCGATGTGAGGTTTGCATTAATTGTAACGGTAGAGCGTTTGAGCATTTACTGTAAAACATTGTAATAAACACGTAATTGTTGAAACATTCTGTGCCAACAATAATTCCATGTAAATTTTTAATAGTAACCTTTGGACCCTAGGTTCTATGGTGGAAAGTGTTAACCTTAATTTACTCTTAACACCAGTTTGAGTTTGTACCAGGAGTTCAAAAACACCCTGTATTTAATCAAGAGGAAGAGTTAAGCCCAGGCATCTTCGATATGTTTGCTTTATCGAAAGGATCTTTTCCAACTTTACAGGAACCATTAAATTAAGATAATATGGACCTTCTCACGTGTTAATATATTTGTTTTTAAGCCTTACTTGGAAAATAGATAATGCATTCTTATCAATAAGGGCACTCAGACAACTGAGCAAGTAAAAAATTTAGTTTTATGAGGTTTGAGCATTGACCTCGTGCATGCGCAGTAGTAAATTTAGGTCATGCTCAAATGCCGATCTGAGTTGAGTTGCATTTTTTCTCTAACGCAAACTTGCATGCTCATAAATCAATCCTATGCACATCGTTTTCCTATAATAAGTGAAAAAAATCCTGAGCATGACCAATGCACCAATCAGAATTCTAGGTGCAAATCAAAAATAAAAAATTTTGAGGAACAGTTTCATTCCTCAAAAATATGCTCAGTTATCAGAGTACCCTTAATAACGTTTTCTTAATAAAAATGTAATAAAAACGTACGACAGAAGTCTGCTTCTCTTCTACACGCTGGCCGACGGTATCGTCTTCGCTATTGACATGATTGGTCAGTTCCTGCGAATCGGGGTACTTCGAGGCACCATCTTCTTTCATGTCTAAGTACGTGGACAAAGGAAAGACCTCGACCAGGATGTCGGTGTTGGGCTTGGACAGCCGCACCAAGTTGTTTTCTACGTAGTCGTGTAACTGGTTGGACAGCTCATCGATTTTCGGCTTCATCGATTTGTCCATTGCATCTTGGTCGCTGGGCTTGCCATCGGGGCCCCCAAAGGCGGAATCCAATGTGTTCGGATCGTCGTTGTCACTGATGCTGTCAAGCAGCACTTCCTTCAATCCGTGACCGATAATGTTCTCCTTCGAACCGTTTAGTCTGCTCATATCGTTTTCCAGATTCTTCTTATTCACGTCGCGATTCGGAGCAGTTTTTTTTATCTTCGTCCCGGACGCCTTTAAGTTGTCTTTATCCTTCTGCGCACCTTTCTTCAGCTTCTCGTCGGCAAGATCTTCTGTGGAATTAATTCGCTTAAGAATATCCTAGAAAAGAAAACCAGAAACGTTTATAACATGGTAATAAAGTGATAATAGTCAAATTTAAAGTTGAACTTGATTGCACAATTGTTTTTAGCAAATATAAAAAAGGCACACTGACATATGCGCGCAGGACGTAAGGGCGCCGTCAAAATCGCGCCGATAATGGCGCGTCGGCGCATTTTTGGCAAGCG